>CM049799.1:12781963-12982685 GCA_027422405.1 Ptychobarbus kaznakovi
GCTTGGCAGCATAACGCAGCGTCTCGTTCCCTATTAAGAGAACAAGGGTTACGCGAGTAACCCGAGACGTTCTCTATCATAGGTAACTCAACGCTGCGTTGACGCTTTGGGAACGATATACCAAACACGCCAAGCTGAAAACGCTGCCAATCTGGTCCAATAACGAACCAACAACCTACGGTCGGTTCAAACAGACAAGATCTGAGAACCTGGAGCCGTATCAACGTCAAGGTTGTAGAACCTGACAAAGGTGTGCGGGAGGACCATCCTGCCGCAACACAAATATCCTCTAGGGGTACCCCTCTGAAAAGAGCTTGAGAGGAGGCTACGCCCCTAGTAGAATGCGCCCGGAGACTAAGAGGTGAAGGGAGGTTCCGCGCCTCATAAGCCAGCGAAATGGCGTCTCTCACCCAGTGAGAAATTCTCTGTCTCGATGTGGCAAGCCCACGACGGCCAGCACCAAAACAGACTAACAACTGGGGGGATTTCCTCCAATCCTTGGAGCGATCCACATACAGCTTCAATGCCCTAACCGGGCAGAGCATGTGGAGTCTCTCGTCCTCACTTGAGGCAAAGGGAGGAGGATGGAAAGAGTGAAGCGTGACCACCTGAGATCGAAACGATGTGGACAAGACCTTGGGAATGTAGCCTCGGCCGCAGGGTCACTTTAACTAGACCCGGGGCAAAGTCCATACACGTCTCACTAACAGAGAAGGCCTGCAAATCTCCAACTCTTTTTAGTGACGTAAGCGCCAACAAAAGAGTCACTTTAAGAGTCAGAGTCCGATCCGGAGCTGACTCCAAGGGCTCAAAAGGGCCATCACTAAACCTTCGAGGACGACTGACAAGTCCCAAGAAGGAACTGCCGTGGGGCGAACCGGCCTAAGCCGTCTGACCCCGCGCATAAAGGCGGAGACCAACCGATGCCTCCCCAGGGGGATCTCATCGAGCTCTCTCCGGGCTGCGATGGCCGCTACATAAACCCTAAGGGTGGTAGCAGCTGCCCCCGCTGTCAGTCTCTCTTGCAAAAATTCCAGCACTGGACCAACAGGGCAGTTAACTGGGTCAATCGCACGAGCCAAACACCAGGATTCAAAGACGCCCCACTTGGAAGAGTACAGCTTCCTAGTAGCAGGGGCTCTGGCACTGGCTATGGTTTCCTGGACTTCAACAGGCAAATCATTCGTCACAGCCCTTGGCCCTGTATGGGCCATACCCACAACTTCCAGAGCTCTGGTTGAGGATGCCAGATCTTGCCCTGAAGCTGGGACAACAAGTCCCGTCTGATCGGAATCTCCCACGGAGACCGATACAAGAGGGGAGTTAACTCCGAGAACCACGTCTGGGAGGGCCAGAATGGGGCTATGAGAAGGAGACGGGCACTGCTCACCTTTACTCTGCATAGTACTGTCGGAATCAGCTTTATTGGCGGAAACGCGTACAGCATGACATTCGGCCACGGGTGGGCGAACGCATCTATGCCCAGAGACGTCGGGAAACTCAGGGAGAACCAGAGCGGGCACTGGGATGACTCCTGCGAAGCAAAGAGGTCCACCTCCGCTTTGCCAAACAGATCCCAGATCTGGGATACCGTCTGACGGTTCAACCTCCATTCCCCCGGCCTGAGCTTCTGCCTGGACAGAAAGTCGGCCGCAAGGTTCAGTATTCCCGGAACGTGAACCGCCCTCAACGAAAGGAACTTGTCCTGGGACCAAAGGAGAAGACGGCGCGCAAGCCTGTCTAGGGTGCGCGACCGTGAACCTCCCTGACGGTTTATGTGGGACACAACCGCCATATTGTCCGTTCTGACTATGATATGATGCCCCCCGAGAACGGGGAGAAAATACATCAAAGCCAGGAAGACAGCCCTGAGTTCCAGGCAGTTTATATGCCAAGAGAGGAACTCTTCCGTCCATTCCCCGCTCGCCGGTCTTCCCTCGAAGACCGCGCCCCAGCCTGTCATAGATGCGTCCGTCGTAATCATATGGCGACGGTGAATCGCACCCACTCTCACACCGCTCCGGAGAAAAGCGGGGTCTCTCCATAGTAAAAGGGGTCGAAGGCAACTGCGCGACACCCTGATAAGGCGAGTGGCTGGTACAATGGGGTGTAACCTCAGCTCCTTCATCCACCAGAGAAACGGCCTCATGTGAAGCAACCCTAGGGGCAACACAGGGAGGCCGCTGCCATGAGCCTAAAAGCCTGCGGCAGGTTCCCACAGAGACATGGTGGCCTAGCTTGAAGCGGGCCAGACATGCTGTAAAATCGGGTATCCGGGCAGGAGCCAAACGGGCCTGCATCTGAACGGAATCCAAACGAACCCCTAGAAACACGGTTCGCTGAGATGGGAGGAGCACACTCTTCTTGGCGTTCATCCTGAGGCCAAGAGAATGGATGTGGCGGAGAACGGTATCCCTGTGACGACTTACTAGCTCCCTGGAGTGAGCCAGAATGAGCCAGTCGTCCAGATAGTTCAATACACGGATGCCCTGGAGCCTCAAAGGGGCCAGAGCAGCATCCATGCATTTCGTAAACGTTCTCAGTGCCAAGGCCAGGCCGAAGGGCAGGACCTTGTATTGGTAAGCCTTCTCTCCAAAGGCAAACCGAAGGAACCTCCTGTGTCTCTGAACGACCTGGATGTGAAAGTACGCATCCTTTAGGTCGATAGTGACAAACCAGTCTCCTTCCTGGACCTGAGACATGATGTTCTTCATGGTCAGCATCTTGAACTTCCCTTTGTAAAGGGAAAAATTCAAACGCCGCAGGTCCAGAATGGGCCTCAAACCACCGTCCCTCTTGGGGACGAGGAAGTAGCGGCTGAAGAACCCTCGTTCGATGTCCGACTGCGGTACTTCCTCTATCGCTCCTTTCTGTAGGAGGGAGGAAAGTTCCAGGCGTAGAACAGAAGCCTTGGAGGCGCTGTTTACTACGGTCAGATGAACCCCGTCGAAACGGGGGGGATTCTTCCCAAACTGAAGTTTGTAGCCGGACCGAATCATGTATAGATGGGGAGTGAAGTGCTGGACTGACAGGTGGCCGGCACGGGGTCCGTACACTGCAGGGGAGAACCGGCTGTGTCCCCTAACACGCGGCCCGCTGGCGGCGAAAGGACGGACTGAAGAGGGGGAAAGACGAATATGCCCCCCAACTGCCAGACCGATGAAAAATGAGGGTGAACTCGTTCTGCACACCAAGCCACGATGGGTGGTTGTGACAGATTTGAGTGAGGAGAGCGCGTTCGGGGCGGGCAGAAACGCTTCTGCGGTCTGACCTCGCCTCGTAACGGTGAAGCGGCTCTCCTCATTCCGACCCGAAGGTCAGGAACGACCCGGATTAACCGAAGCGGCAGGCCTGTTGGGCCACTTCAGGTTAACCCGTTTGCATGGGTGTTGGTGGGGAAAAGACCGGCCACGGGCTCCCCAAACCGTAGCTGGGGGAGGGTGCGTGGCCTGGGTTCCACCGCCGCCAGAAGGCTCCTTTCTGGGGAGCGATTGCTCTCTAGACACGGAGGAGGAGGGAGTGGAATAGTCCCTTGATCTCCTTGGCATGAACTGCTTGAGAGCAGCCGATTGCGTCTTGGCGGAGAGAATTCTCCACTACCGAGCTAACCGCTTCCCCGAACAGAGGTTTAGCCACAAATGGCGCTCTGCGGCCACCGAACCCGCCATAGAGCACCCCACGGCGCGTGCGGTGAGGCCAACCGCCATGGCGGTATAGCCCTGCTCCACAGAACCCACGAGGTCGGTGAAGTCAGCGGCCGCCGCGTTAGTAAGGAGGGAAGAAAAACAGCTGTTTCCAGGATCTGGAGATCTCCTGATGCAGATCACCGAAAAACGGCAGCTTCCTCCGCTCAGGCTTGGAATTTGCACCGCTAAGAAACCGCTCGTCGAGTTTCGAAGAGCGAGACTCGCGGGGCTCGTCGGGCCAATCCAGCGCGAGCTTCTCAGTGGCGCGCGAAAGCACGTCCACGAGCTCCGAATAGGCCGGTGAAGGCCGCGCCTCCTGACCGCTAAGCGGTAGCGCATCTGCTAAAGTAGGCCCGAAATCCTCGGAGTCGGGGGCTGCAGTTAGCAATATATCATCTAGCCCGAAGGAAAACGGTCACGCGCCCTCGGGCTAGAGAACAGATAATCATGCACGAATTCAACTGGTGAATTCGCACGCACACGCTCAGGAGAGAAAAGGCGAGGCCTTTTGTCTGCTCACTCTCCGTCTCGTCGAGCTCAACATCCGAACCCTGGGTCGCGGATTCACGAGAGGCCGCGGATTTACGCGGAGCCTCCGGAGCGCGACGGGGAAAATGGATGACTCCTTTTCACACACCTCAAGCCGAGAGCGGAGGGTTATGAGACGGAGATTTTCGAAGAGCGAGACTCGCGGGGCTCGTAGGGCCAATCCAGCGCGAGCCTCTCAGTGGCGCGCGAAAGCACGTCCACAAGCTTCGAATAGGCCGGTGAAGGCCGCGCCTCCTGACCGCTAAGCGGTAGCGCATCTGCTAAAGTAGGCCCGAAATCCTCGGAGTCGGGGGCTGCAGTTAGCAATATATCATCTAGCCCGAAGGAAAACGGTCACGCGCCCTCGGGCTAGGAAACAGATAATCCTGCGCGAATTCAACCGGTGAATTCGCGCGCACATGCTCGGGTGAGGGAGGGAGAGAAAAGGCGAGGCCTGTCTGCTCACGCTCCGTCTCCTCGAGCTCAACATCCGAACCCCGGGTCGCGGATTCACGAGAGGCCGCGGATTCACGCGGAGCCTCCGGAGCGCGACGGGGAAAATGGATGACTCCATTTCACACACCTCAAGCCGAGAGCGGAGGGCTATGAGACGGAGATTCTCACAAAATGACATTCAAATCCCATAAACCGCATGCGTAAACCCAAAACATATAATTTTCACTTATCTGTGTGGGTCATAGCGAGCGATGAAACGCGCGCACGGCGGTTGACAGCGGCGAAACTCCATGGCACTTCACCGCGAGGAGAACAAAGTTCCACTGAGGCAGTCGCCGAAGTGCAGATGGATGAATCGCGTCCGAAATATGCAGTTATAGGGCCAGAAAATTGCAACAACGAAGGGCAGTGTGACCGCTTCGTGAAGGCAGAGAAATCTGAGGAGTGGGTGGCGCGTTCGCCAGTATGAGCTGACGACGTCATTGCGTCAGAGGAGGCGTCGCGCCACCAGCCAATGAATTGGCGTGATTCTATAGAGGCTTCAGACATTGGTCACGCAGAGGGCGTTCCCAAAGCGTCAACGCAGCGTTGAGTTACCTATGATAGAGAACATTAATTCATAATGAGAGGTATAATAAATAATTTCTATAACTAACTCATCTATCAATTTCCTCCCTGCACGTTCAACAATCATACTTATCCTGTTATTTTTTTAAATAATTTGAACCCTCTCTCATTGTGTGCCCCACATATTGCTCTGACATTCATTGCATGAGCCATACACAGATATGAGCTGGCTTGCATAGAGCTCATGAATGTATTCACAGTCGAAGTTACATCATACATGATGCCGTTCCGTCGTGTGCATGGCCTGTGGTTCTGAAGGCAGAAGCAAAACCTTTGTGGCTGGGACTGAGGCTCATTTCACAACAAAGCAGAGCTCACTGCTCCCCATCACAAATAATAAATATAAATGAGCAACAACACTTCAGTTGCCAATCTTATCGGGGAATAAAAGATGAATGAAGCTGATTCTATTCCCCAGCTCTAGCTCATTCTGGCTCTATCACATGAAGCATGCAAACCTCGAAGCAAACTTTTCTCTTTTCTGTCAAATGACATTCAATCTCAAAGGTCATATTTCTTATACAATTTACTTTAATTTTGATTATAATCTTAATAAAATATAAATTAATTATACTATGTATCATTAAATGTACATTTGGTGAGAAATTAATATTTGATCTATTAAATAAAAAGCTTATTGTATATTGCAGGAATCTATATATCTTGTATGAAATATTTCAATACAATTTAGTTAAATCACCAAACTTCCACTATGCTCCTTTAAAATCATTATTGTAAAAGCAACTGTAACTAGCATTGATAAATAACAGTATAACATCTGCTTGCTTGTAATTGTTGCATGACAAATGAGCAGGCAAAGGAGATTATCTAAATGCAGGGAGTGTTTAATACAAAGATGGCAGAACATTCAGGATGCTACAAGCCAGGGAACACAAAGAACACAAACATTGACTGACAAGCCACGAGTGGAACACAAGCACTATTTAAACACAAGGGAACAAGCTTAACAAGATAACAAGGGGGCGTGGTAAATAGGAAACACCTGGGGAACCTAAATCACAGGGGACCAATAGACAAAAGGACTACAAACCGACTACAAACGAGGCACAGTAAACACTTCAACATAAGAGTCAAAACAGGGCACAGAGAACATGTAACAGTAACTAAAGGATTACCGGTAAACATGTGGACAATTTTGTGAAGAATCTGCATTCTCTTTCTGTCCACTGTGACCATCCTAAAAGCAAAAAAAAAAAAACTTCACAAAAATGCATTATAAAAGTAGTTATTATGTCTTGTGACCAATATTCAGAGTCTTCCGAGGCTTTAATAATAGTAGTGTGTGAGGAACTGACATGATAATCCTGTTTTATTAATAATCCTTTATTAAAAAGTGTTGTTTGCATACATATTAATGGGAATCAATTGCATAAATATACATATTAGTATTGAAGCAGTTTCAGTTATTTTGACATGTTATTTTTAAATGTTATTCAGACACTTATCCTTGATATGAACTAAATGTAGAAGTTTAATGAATGAAAGAAAAACAAAATAATAATCTGCACATAAGCTAATTACAAGACTTGCCTCATGAAAGCAACCCATAATCAAAGCCAAGTCACAAGAAAAATGTAAATCACTTGAAGCTCTTCAAAGTGACTTATTCAAGATTTGAATACATATAGAACATAGATAAATGGTGCTTCAGGTGTTATATAGTCTTGGCTTAGTTGATATAAACAAAAATTGAGTCACCACAAAAACCTGTGTCCTTCAGAACAACATGTGCTGATCTATTTAACAGACTCTACAGTGGTTCTTTCCCCAGGATAACAAACCAACTCAGTCTGCTTGGAGCAAAAACGTGTCCTTTTTATGTTAGCATATTTTATTTACCTGGCAGTCAAATGCTCTGAAATATCTTTCAGCAGAACCACATCATTTACTGATTCAGGGTTATAATTTAGACTCTATCCCCTGGAGCCCTTGACAATACAATAAATAAAACTCTTGATATGTGGTATTCAAAGCTTATTTTTTTGCCTAGAAGTGGCATTTTCTGAGTGTGTTGGTAGGTGAAGATATGACTCACGAGAGAGCTAGAGGCTGTCTGATCTGTTTGTGAGGGGTTGTTTGTTTGTGTGTGTGTCATGGACGATGTGCACTGAGAGAGAGAGAGAGAGAGAGAGAGAGAGAGAGAGAGAGTTCAATTAAACCGTCATATGACCTATTTTAAATCTAAAATATCTGAGGCACCATGCAAGGACACAGGTCCTGAGGTTTCATGGAAAATAAACATATGTCACTATATAAGCGTAAACATGTCAGTCAGACTTCATTGCATTCCTGTTGCAGGCTCATGTTGTTTTAAAGCTTTTGACCCCCAATAAGACAGGGTCAGATTACTGATGAGGGAAACAAATACTTTTTTTGCCCTGTCCTTTATGAAAGATTAATTTAATTATATGGCTTTGATCTTAGACTACAATCAAGACTTTTTAAATTTCTCTCTCATCTTTTGCTTTGTACTCTTTATCTCCTATTCCTCTTCCTATTCATATTCCTCTGTCTCCTATTTCTGTCTCTGTTCATTAGTTAATTAGTTGCATCTTCAGGTTCCTGCAGTAAAATGAATGATTACCCTCTGTTTATCCAGAGTAAGAAACCCATGGGCACACATTTATAATTCTGATATAATGGTCAAGTTGTTTTTTTTATTTCTTTCTTCAATTCAGTTGAAATTTTTCTCTCTCTCTCTCTCTATTTAATTTATCGTAAACTGCAACACAAATGTGTGATAAAATGTTGAGATCAAGACAAAATAGAGAAGAGGTTATTTTACAATTACAATTTAAAATAGCTGTTTTCTTAACAAAAAAAATATGAATTATCAATTAGCAAGTGTAATTATTATTCTTATTATAAAAACCATTCAGGAAATACATTTGATTTAATACCATCTTTCCTTTTTCCTAATTATTTCTTACCCTGTGCTCATTCTATAGGTCCATAAGAGCTTCACTACATTTGAAGTGTGTTCCAGTAACATTATGTTGCATATGATTGTCCCTTACATATATTGCTACTTCATAGCACCCATCTAAAAAATCAATTTACAGCCACTTAGAACAAATCGAGATTTCTTGGGACTGAACAAGTGATTACAGAGCATGGGGTTGCCATGAATAATTTCATTGAAATGAGCTCTCCGAGGAGAAAGTGGGAGCCTCTCTTCCATTCGTCGGCGCTGAAGTGCAATCTCCCAGTATGCTGGTGTGCTGAAATCACATCCTTGGTGTGTGTGTGTGTGTGTGTGTGTGATAGAGAGAGGGAAAGAGACTGACTCTCCTGCATGATAATTTGAGAGGAAAAAGGGGCAGCGTCATTAACGCATGTCATTTCACCCGCGAGAGGGAAGGCGCACTGAGAGTCTAATGAGATCTGAGGCTGATATTTGGAGACCTGTCCCCTCCTCAAGGTGGGGCGAGGGCCGCAATGCTAATGCCTGTGTAATTAGCAGGCAGGCACTGTGAGAACAGAGCTAGACATGGTCAGTAACCATCACCTTCACACAGTGGCGGCTCCAGGATTTTTTTTGTTGGGGGTGCTAAGGGGGGGTTCTGAACAGTTCAGAGGGGGTGCTAAAAACTAATTAAATTGAGAGAAAGTAATGAACGCCTAAACTTTAGCTATCAGTTTTTTATATACAGCAGCTTCGAAAAAGGCATATTCAACTTTTTTTCTGTGGTAATACACTTATCATATGCCACTGTTATTAGTAATAACGCCAAATATGACACTTACAAAGTAATATAATTTATGACCGAGTATAGAAAAGAGAGGAAGTTTTTTTTTTTATTAAATAAAACTACATTTTTTTTTTTTTTTTATAAAACTATTTCTACACGGGCACAGATTGCGGGTGATAACCTTCCCGTGCTGATTCGCATGGTATCATGTGTCGATGATAGCCAGAGACAAGCATACAATATTGGCAATATTAAGAGGATTTAGCATTTCCAATTAATGTAGGCCTATTATTCTTATTATTAGGCCTATTATTATTATTATATAATTTTTATTATATGAATATATTATTATATTATATATATATTATTCAATTACATAAAATTATTGCCCCATGATAATTTCATAGCGCATCACTGCATGATGTGCTGTGAGGATAATAAAATAGGCTATTTGTCAGACTTTGTTTCCCTGTGTCTTGTGTTTCCACATGCTTCCTGTGTTTCCGTGCCCATATTTGGTTTTCCTGTTCTAGTATTGCTATTAGTTCATTATTACTTCAGTTAGTCCAGGCCGTATGTGTTGATTATGTTCTAGGTGTGTTTCGTTAGTTCTGTCTATTTAGAGTGTGTTCTGCCCCATGTTTCCTGTCCGCTGTTATACGTCATGTCTGATGTATTCCTGTGTTCCTCTGTTGGAGTCTTTGATGATTAAAGAAGGTATAATTGAATATTCTCCTCGTCTCCTCGTTCCAAACCCCTGAGAAGTGTGACAGAACAGTGGACCGAAAAAACAGAAAGTGAGCAGTGCTTTTTCCCCCGTGTTTTGTTGTTCCTGTTTTTTCTCCGCGGCAATGGAAGTCGCCGCCTGCTTCATTGCCCTTGACCGCCAAGATCTCCAATTCGTTGAGTATTCCTGGGAGTTCTGCAGGCTCGCCGTGGCGACGGCTCTCGATGACGCCACCATTCTCTTGCTGTTCTGTCACGGGGCCAATTCCCATCGTCCCGTGGACCTCCCAGACACCACAGGACTAAGATGGAGGGAAGGGATCCTCCGGTGTCTGGAGAATGTCCTGCCACAAGTCAGAATCAGCCCGCCGTCATCCATGGCTCTCCTCCCCACGCCGTCTGCGGGGAAATCCAGCCCACAAATCTGACAATCTCCTATGACAATTTGGAGTGTTACATATTATCAAAGCTGAGAAAAGAAAACAATGCTGCAGAGAACAGATAGCTAAATGCTGTTATTGCTGTTTTCCATGTTCGTGGAGTAAATATTTTTACATGGCTTTTTAAAAATGCCAGGTAGCCGATGTTTATGTGTTTGGCCAATCAGCATACACTTAGGTAGTTGCTGTATAACTATTTTAGATCCTGCTCTGAATTAGGAGCTAATTTATTTCCCCAAGCGGAGTTCCTAGAACTGAATACATTCCTACTTCATGCAGTGTGAATGCGTCAAAAAATGGGTATTTCCGCCTATAGTTCTAAGATATATGAAAAAGTTTCACCAGTGCAAAAGCCTTTATTTTAAGAGTGTAATTATTGCTTGTAAAATCTTTTGGGAAAGCTTTCCACTAGATGCTGGAACATGGCTGAAGGGATTACCTCCCATTCAGACATAAACAACAGTAAAGGCAAGCACTGATTTTGGGCAATGGGGCCTGACTTGCAGTTGGCCTTTATCCCAAAGCTTTCCAGTGGGGATCAGATCTGGATTCTTCCATTCATCATTCCCTCATGGACTTTGCTTTGTGCATGGCATGGGGCAGTGTTAATGTGAAATAGAAAATGGCTTAGAATAACTCCTTAATTAGAAGAGTATATCCACATACTCCTGGCCATGTAAATTCATTATAGTTTAATGATTAGCTATCTGAATTGGTGTTTGTTTTTTATATGGTATGTTATGCTATGTTAAATATTTTTTATATATTTTATTATATTAACATGTATTTTAGATTGCATTGTATGTTTTACTACTGTTTTTAATTAGGGTTAAAGCATGTAATACTACAAATACAGCATGTTGGGCTGTAATTACTATTGAAAGCAGTTAAACAGTTGATGAATACTGAAAATACGTTGCTTTTGGTATAATAATGTTTTGTTATTTCATGAAATATGGTTTATATGCTGTGAGTAAATTGTATTAAAGTTCAGCTAAGAAATGTAAGGGATCAAACCTTAATAAACCTGTTGAAGTGAAGCAATCACTGATTTTAATTATGTATTGCTAATTTCAAATGCAACAGAATATAAATTATATTTGTATTGTTAGCTTGCTTCACTCCACTCAATTGGGGAAGGGGTTTTCTTAAAGTTGAGTAGACTTAACTTATTAGAGTTTACAGTGAAGAGAGGTTGAGTGAAAAATGTCCATCAGTTGCAGTAGTCTGTTCTAAAATAATGAGCCAGTTCGTTAGTCATCTAAAGGGCCTGACAAAGTCAAACTCTGACAGGCCAAAACTCTTATAAGGATGAGGTACAGGAGGATTTCCCAATGTGAGGTGACTAGGAATGATAACAAAGGTGGTGCGGTTGTAAAGCTGCCAAAGATGAAGAATTTGCCTTGACAGGGAACATAACACAGAGTCTATACAAAAACGTGTCAATCAGAAAAAAAGAAAGACTTCATGATGAGGATGTTGGGGTGAAGTTGAAGTCCCTCAGGGCCTACATCCCTGTGGAGAAGATTTTGGCTACCGACTTCAAAGTTATTATGGAAACATCCGATTAAAAGTGATTAATTCAGTTGTGTGTTGCTTATCGGACTGTGTAGTACTTAAAATTAAGATTTATGCACTCTCCCACTCTTGTTTGTGTATCTTAAAGTTGCCATGTAGATCATGCCAGTCCAAAATTATCACATAAGCCCTTATGACTCATCTACAATTCAGAAATTGATAAATAATTCAAAGGAAACCAGTGGAATCCTATACATAGCATCCCAGACGTCCTAGATATTTTATAGAATTGTTTCCATTATCAAGAATTACCACACACGTTAGGCCTATCAAAGGAACACAACCACACACACGACACACCACACACACACACACACACACACACACACACACACACACACACACACACACACACACACACACACACACACACAACACACACACACACACACACAGAGAGAGAGTCCGAGAGAGAGAGAGAGAGAGAGAGAGAGAGAGCTTGTCGAATAGATTATTGTAGGAGAGGCCTGTTTTCACATCATGGTAAAACAATAGAGGAGAATGATTTTAGCTTCTATAAAACCAAGCAATGCAGCCTGTGAGTAAGCACCTTTAAATAACGACAGAATGTCACATCTAAATTTATGCTTCAGAGCATTGGGGCTCTAATGCTCATCACCTGTTGTCAGGGTAACGGGGAGTTTTCATACAATGATAAAGTGAACACCCATGACAGAATGATCTAATATGGCTAATGCTGTCACTGTGCGCCACTGAGACAAATGCAGAATTAGGATGGATTAAGCAACGATGTCTGAATTTCTATGAGTTAGACCAGTTTATGCATGTTATTGCTTACCGTTTAGCAGGCTATATATTTTGCTAGTTTCACAGCTTCAAGGTCTTTTTTGCTTTTCACTTCTAATTAAGATAATGGTCCATTGTACAACCCGAATTCTGGAAATGTTGGGACGTTTTTTAAATTTGAATAAAATAAAATCTAAAATACTTTTAAATCACATGAGCCAATATTTTTTTCACAATAGAACATAGATAACATACATTTTACAATTTAATGCACAAAATGAGCTCATTTCACATTTGATGCCTGCTACAGTTCTCAAAATAGTTGGGACGGGGGCATGTTTACCATGGTGTAGCATCTCCTATTCTTTTCAAAACAGTTTGAAGACGTCTGAGCATCGAGGTTATGAGTTTATGGAGTTTTGGTGTTGGAATTTGGTCTCATTCTTGCATGATATAGGTTTCCAGCTGCTGAAGAGTTTGTGGTTGTCTTTGACGTATTTTTTGTTTAATGATGCGCCAAATGTTCTCTATAGGTGAAAGATCTGGGTCCGTATTCACAAAACATCTTAAGGCTAAAAGTAGCTACTAACTTGCCGATTTAGGAGAAAATCTAAAAAATAGAGGGTGTGTCAGTCCTAAATTTAGGACTCTCAAATTATTTATCTAAGAGTAATTCACAATATAAATGTATAATTTATTAAAAGTACAGTTTTTGACCATCAATCTTGTGTGGTGAGCTTGCAAACAATTTAAATAGAAAAAAAAAAAAAAGTAATACATTTTCAGTTTTTTATTAATAGAAAAAGAGAAAAATCATGATCGAAATAATACAACACTTCTTGCACAGGGTTGCACAGTTTTCATTCAGGAGACTTTTTTGTTCATACACGCACACATTTACACATGCATGCACATTAGTGATGCGCGGATGGCGGTTATATCCACGGGCGCTGCGGATGATCCGCGGGTCGGGTGGGTCAGGTAATAAAAAAAATGCATTCTGATCATTTGCGGGTTGGTCGCGGGTGGATAAGATAAATCATTAATGATGCAAATATTAACTACATTTTTTTAAATAGGCTACAGAAATCGTATAAAGTGTAAACTAACATATTAATGTTATTCAACAAGACACCAGGCTATTAAGTCAAGAGCAGTGAGGGATTTTCTCTCTGTCTTTGTTTGATTATTATTAATTCACTAGACCCATTTCACGAATCCAATACTGAGTAGACCGGCCGATATTCGTCATTTTTTAATTAATCGCCATTGGCCGATTGTGCTGCAAATTAGGCCGATTAATATACAGGCGCGTGTGCAAGCAACACGTGACGTTGCCTCTGCTTCAAGCAGATTGCCATTCCACTGGCACAACGGATAACCCTGTGATGTCCCACTCTGCTGCCCTTTTAACAATTTTTTGCACATGTCAGGTACTCCGGCTCCTGTCAACCGCAGACGCAGGTTTACAAGACACTTGTATACAGTTTTTACAAGTTTTTCAGTAAATTTCTTGACCTTTCCCCTTATGAACAACACATTTTCGTACACGATGAAAGCTCCTTGTGTTTTCTTGGTTTGGTCGATTTGAGCATTCATAAACAGTGCAAAACACGGGCATCTTGAGTTTCTGCTACTGATTCCTATGGAGAAAAAATAACTTCCTGCCCTCCAGCTGCATTTCGCTCGTCATCAGAATCACCTGTTTGCAAACAGCCTATATTCCGCTCTATCATTCTGCTCAGTTACCGCTCATGCTCACCGGAAAAGCTAAGTCCGCTCAAATAACGCGCTCACAAGAAATGTCTATGTAACGTTAGTATACGTATTCCTGATTGCAGTAGCGCTGCTGTGCTGTGACATGCTGTGGTACAGCTGATCTGGGCAACGCTGGTCAAATCTCCACTGATCTGCTCCCCGCTATGATCTGCTCACATTCACTGATAATACAGCTTTGCCAGGGTTTTATATTTTTATACATGTTCACTTAATGTTTCCTTACACCGAATCATCATTTCCATTCATTTCCCACTGATTTACGCGATCTGAGGACCAATAACTCATAGTGCGCAGTCATATCTCTATATGAATGGATGACAGAGACGTGCGTTTTCCTTTAGCACACACACACTGAAGCACGCGTGACGTCTCAATGAGGACATAAACACACAAACAACATCCCCAGAACCGCTCTGAGAGTCATTTCATGAGCATTTCACTGTTTGAAGGTATTCACGGCAACCCGTCAAAATAAAAGTCCGGGTTTTTGAAGACAGTGCAGCAGAAATATTTGTTCAGCAGAATGTAAACACAACATTATTACTAAAATTATGAAAACTTTAATTTTTTAAGAAATGATCACACATTTCTAACATGTTTTAATTTTAATAGTAAGTTCCCTTTGTTTGCCAAAAAAGTTTAATTTTAAATAATTTAAAGATAAATTAAATTAATAAATGTTTAAATTATTTATGAGATGAAAAAAAAGAGAAAGAAAATCAGCCAAACACATCGGCCCCAAAAATTCGGCATTATATATCGGCCATCGGCTGCCCTGATTTCTAAATATCGGCATCGGCCAGAGAAAAACCCATATCGGTCAACCTCTAATACTGATACACATGCGCTTTTCTTTCATAACTGTTTACATTAACTTAAGACAAAACTAACAATGCTTACGAGGATACTCGACAGGACAACAATTTTGGCGTCATTTTGTGTGTATTTGGCCACTTAAGCGCAACAATCTTTGCTTGTTAGATTTGGAGTGCGCTCTTGGATGTGACTGTGAGTGCACAGAAAAGGAGAGCACGAGTCCCGAATGGCTTAAAGACGTGAAAATAATAAATTTTTGTGACGATGCAACAATGACCAATTAGGAAATTGACAATTCTGTCAACTGCACCGAAACGCGAGCTAAAGTCTTGTATCGCAGCGTGCAGCAGCTCTAGATGCGCCGATGTGAAGAGAAGGTCAAAGAGAGAGGACTCAGTGCTGAATCACTCATGCTGTTTTCAAATGGCTGATTTGATCTGATGGTTTGTGTGAATTTATTTACTCATCTAACCTATATATGCTATATTGAATAAATGTTTTGCAGTAATTTCCCTCATTTTAAAGTTGAAGGCTGCGGAATGAGTAATGCGATATATGCGCAATACTGCACTGAAATTCAGGACATAATTAAACATAATTCTATTATACGGAGGAAGGATTGTGAAATAGATTTCCATGACTTTTCCTAAACTTTCTTGGTTTATTTATTTTTCCAAATCGATCCAGGCTTGGAAATAGCTTTTTTTTATTCCATGACTTTTCCAGGTTTTTCATGACCATACAAACCCTGAAAGTGACGATCGGGTGCGGTTATCTAAATCAGACAAAAATATAGGTGTTTTATAGACGTTTTAGCTCATCCGCACATCACTAATGCACATGCATACACCCATACATTTACAGGCATGGACTCATTATAGCGATGCACACACTACATGTCAAAAAGTCTCACTTCAAAAATCATTCCAATCGACTCTTGTGCTGTTTACTCCTCCTTCACCATGTTTTTGTTTGTTTCGTTTATTATTTTATGCAATCCAAAACTCCACGCTCCCTATCTCTCCATTCAAATTATGGATTATGAAGAGGATGTTTAGGCAATAATTACATTGTTCTCTTCACATATATTTAGTCTCAGTTCTACCTGAGGTGCTGTTGCTAACAGCAGACATATCTTTGTACAAACGAAAATAATCGTTTAAAATTAGCTTAAGTTCAAAACATAATCAACACAGATAAAATTAAAGACTAATGGTAGAATGGTAGAACAATATGACGTTGGAATGCCGTTACCGTTCCAACAGTGGAGGCTGCTTAAAGTCCCTTAATACAGCTTTGCCGCGATGACGACCTTTCAAGTGAGATATCTGACTTGAGGTATGAGCGGAGGTATGTATAATTACAATATAAAGTCATTTTGAGTGTTATTGCTACTAATATTATTTTCTAAAATAAGGTACATGTAGCTAATATAAAAGTGCATATGTGACGATGTTTTTGTTATTATTTTGCAACCGTGCAAGTCTCACGCGCAGTGTAGCCTACGTTTCCGTCCGAATCCGTTCACTCCTTTCTGATAGTCCACTCAACTGCCATACACTATATAAGGATTAGTGAATGAGTGAGCGATTTCGGACACCGCTTTGTGGTGCTTATCATTTCTTATTTGTGCATCCTCGTTTCCTTTCCTCGCGTCTTAGCTCCATACCCCTTAGGATACGAGGGAAGTCAAAGTGAAAGTGACGTAACATATGGCCAAGTATGGTGATCCATACTCAGAATTCCTGCTCTGCATTTAACCCATCCAAATTGCACACACACAGCAGTGAACACACACACCATTAACACACACCCAGAGCAGTGGGCAGCCATTTATGCTGCGGAGCCCAGGAAGCAGTTGGGGGTACCTTGCTAAAGGGCACCTCAGTCGTGGTATCGAGGGTGGAGAGAGAGCTGTACATTCACTCACCCCACCTACAATTCCTGCCGGACCTGAGACTCTAACTCGCAACCTTTTGGTTACGAGTCCGACTCTCTAACCATTAGGCCACGACTTCCCCACAGATGCAAGGAAAGGAAATAAGGACGGAGGAATCAAAGGATGAACATTGTAATATTCTTGACCACTCAAGTGTCACTTAAAAGCGTCATCAGCTGCACTAAAGGGATCTGCCCTTATGTTGTTAAAGTTCGTAATTTAAGGCATTCATTATAAATGTTAATAAAGCAAGATACCCTGTTGAAATATATGACATGTATGGTTTATTTAAACTGAAAATGTTTAGTCAATAAAACACTTCCGCAAAGGATACACCTGTGTGTCCTCGCTCATGACTCCCCAGGAAGCCTCCTCACTCCTCGATCCTCGGCTCCTCACGGTGCAATTAGAGAACTGAGATTTCTTACAAGATGCCTGAGCTCGATTGGTTTCCGGGTCATAGGATTGAGGACGGAGGAGCGAGGAAATGAGAAGGCTATTGAGAAGCACCCTATAACATAACAAGAACAGAAAATGCATGTGATAATTCATTCTGTTTTCTGAGAAAATTCCCAGGAACTTTTCACTCATGCACTTTTATGGGATTGTGTCTCTTTCTGACTTGAATGTTAGCTGTGGCGTGTATGGGGCGGGGGCCCGGAGCATGGGAACGGAGCGAGGCCGGTGGATGTGAACTAATGAACGACCTTGCGCACTCACCACACGAGTTCAAGGTGTACGGAGGAATAAAAAGAGGTGTGACGACTGGAAGAGAGGAGAGGCAGGCCTGAGTTTTAGTTTTGTGTTTTGTGTGGGATTGTGAGGGGACTGTCTTTTATTTATTGTTTATTTGATTATTATTTTGTGAATGTTCTCCGGTCTGCTTTTTCCTTGTATCTAAACTTGTTAAAGTAGCCTTCTGTTAAAATCCATTAACAATAATTTTAAGGTACTTGTGCATCCTTTTGGAAGCTTAATATTGTGAATGCAGGAAATTGAAAGAGCAGTACATTGTTTCAAATTTCTCAATTTGGTTTGTCCCTGGAAGAAAGAAATAATGTGGGAGAGTAAATTATGATTTTTCATTTTGGGGTGATCTAATCCTTTAACTCACTTACTGCAAAGAGTTCGCAAACATCTGACTTTCCTGTCAGATGCAGAAATAAATAAGAAGTGTCCACAGCTCATCCTCTGAGAGCTTCCTGCAAAAAAAAAAGCATCAGCAATTTGTGATGAAAGACGCTTGGCTGTCCCTCCCAAACCTGATATCTAATTCCACCCTAAGCCAATCTGTCTGATTCTGCTGCTGCAGAAGGCAACAAATTGCCTGGTTAAATCATCTGGAGGAGACGGCGTCTCCAAACCTGTCGTTTACATAACAGCAATCTTTTTTCGAAGCATGTGTTTAGATCACCCCTCCACTAGCACCCTTCAACAAACAAGATGAAAATCTCTCTCGTTTGTTTAATGTGAGCGGCAAGTACTTCCACAAAGACTTGCTCATCTGTCTCTTGTTTGCGAGATTCTCTTTTATCCACCCACCCCAATGTATTTGGATGCATGTTTGTTTAACATCATGATTGCACTTGTTTAAGGACTTATTTATTTATTTGTGCTTTGGATACTTGAGCTTTATCTTATTCTGAACAATCTCTGGCAAAGATGAAAAATGAAAAGTAAACATTACTTTGGAAAGTGGATCCCAAAAGCATTACACACACACACACACACACACACAAATTGCATGTGCATGAGCAGATTATATTAGCCACCTGTTGGGGTCTGGCATTTTGACAAAGTCTGACAGAGAAATTGCTTCTTGTAAAGTCTCCAGTCAGGTACCTGTGTCAGGAGCTTCATTCTGGCTGAAAAATGGAAAACAAGAAGATTATTTCTGGAGATTAAAAGTGCAATCTGCCTTTGTTTTTGTTGTAAACCCTTTATTTTCATAGAGAATTAGGTTTCCAAGATGCCGGTGGCACACGAGTGATGGCGTATTCTTATTACATGTGGCGAGTAGTGTCGCAAAATTTTGACATGCAGTGAATAATAAAACAGACTCTAATATGATTTAATTGCTGTTGTACTTATTAGTGTCAAACAGACCTGTGTTTTTGCTTTCAATTAAAGGTGATTATGGACATGAAGACATTAATTGACAACCAACCACAGTATCGTAGGACTTAAAAGCATTTCACTGATCTCCACTGACAGGATGGATTGCTGGTATCATACATAATTACTTAAATAGTGAATAATGCTATTAAAGGCTGTGGATGATGCACAACTGCACAGCTGGTAGAGGAAACATAGTTTACAGTATTTAAATGAGGAAATATGGAAATTCTGTTCAAGTATTTCATGGGTTATGCATTGCATTTTCCGCATAAAAAATAGTTGATTTGGGAGGCCTATTATGGAATGCAATCAACTCAAATTAGATTAAATATTCAGCATAATCTGAGATGCAGAAATATATTGGTGTTTATTTACATTTTATCACTGGTTACAGTCATCATGAATATACAACCTGTTCTTACTTGTAAGGTGTAAAATTGTGCAGCTTGTGTCGGTCAGCTGGTAAGCTCATTGCTTTAAATGATAAACCTTAAGCATCAATTGCCATTATATTCATGAAATATTAGGGTATATTTTTTTCATCATATGATTTTCAATTTGAGCAACATTTATCAGAACTTCACCTTGTCAAGTCTTCTAAAATTATATGATTGGTTTGTGAGGACCTTGATGAAAGTGCTTATTCAGTGATTATGATCCCCTGCAATGATTAAATCTCACACTCATTGAAACATTCATATTAAAGTTATATGAAATCAAATAACATTGACTCTCACATGTACCGTGACTGTTTGCCACACAAGGCTCGGATTTAATTTCCGAATGAGAGACTGCCTTCACTGAAGGTTTTAGTAATTACAACCCAAAGTTTCATTACACAAAGCTGTGGCTTAGAATGCAGACTTAGAATGCGGCACGAGTCATTTATAATGTTTTTTTTTTCCAAGTAAATTGACTGTGCTTTCATCTGCTTATGTTGTTTATATTGTTTAGAACTGGTAATAGGTTAAGAGTTTAGGAATCTAAAATATGTAGGTGATAAGTGACCAATATAATTAAAGAAGAACACAACAATATCGGAGACAGAAATCTCTCCAGTGTCTCTACAGTATGTGTTGATTTATACATTTGTCTGAGGCTTGAACTCACAAGAATATTTTTATAACCAACAAATTATCTGAGTATGCATTGCAAATTCAGTAAATAATGCAGATATTGATTGATCATTTTTTAGGTCTCAGCTCACATATTGAGTTTTCTCTTGTATTTTTCTCCTAAAATATTGCAATTGCTATTACTTGGAAGGGCAGTACAAATGTGTTTTGTACTCCGTGAAGGGAGGGATTTTTACAGTGTGCTTGGTTTCTTTACAACAGAATTATGCAAAAACCAAAGGATTTCCAACAACAAATCGCCAAAACTCATTTATTTGTATATCTAGAAGGAGCATTGTCTAAACAAAATACTATGTAAACAATACAATCTTGATGTAAGATATACTCAAGAATACTGTAACACACATATCCATTTTGTTCTCCTGCTTGCTATGGGATGTTCAAATCAAATGTCTGACTTAAGGCATGTGTTATGCCTGCTGTGTAAAACACATGCTCTGATGGCATCCCGTTGGGACTAATTTACCAATGAACCGCAGCCACAACACCCCCAGATTACACGCTGCTTTCCACTCAGCACCACGTCATATGCGTTCAACCGACTGAAGCGGCACACGTATCTGCTTCATTGAGAAGTAATTTGATCGATTTATACATTTGCCTACAGTTTATATGCAGTACTCTCGAGAGGGCTGCAGCATTTGTTTATTTACATTAAGACTGAAAGGATGGAAAATATGGACACTAAGCATTATAGATTAACTAGAATTGGAAATGGCATTGATACTCCTCATTCGATAACTTAAATTCTACATACAACGCCATCCTACCTGTCATCCTACCAAATATACATTTGATACTGAGCAAATGCCAAATGCTTAACAAACATCCAGTCATTACATAACAAGGTGCTAGAGTTGCCTTCCTCAGTTCATCTCAACTGATCTCAGCCCTCAGAAAGACTTTACAAATATGTTTCTGTGAAAGCTAGGCTGTTCAGCCGGTGCTTATAAAGTGGAGGTGACCTCAAGGTGACGTAGATTAATGGCATTCTTGTGCAGCACCACTGTAAAATCCTCTCCCTGTGTGATATTAGTATATTCTTGAGCTATTATTATGATTAGGTCCACAACAAATCTCATACTTTTTTTGCTTGTGTTCCCCACTGATTTCTTCAAATAAAATCCTCTCCCTGTGTGATGCATAAATTGTATATTAGTTATAGCGTTTCCTAAATGCTTTAAATATTTAATTAAATATAATGCATACAAGTCTAGATGTTTAAACTCTTTTCCTGAACTATTATTATGATTAGGTCCTTTAATTGTGGTGTGAAATTTACAACAAATCTCATACTTTTTTTTGCATGTTTATTATTATATATATATATATATATTTTTTTTTTTATTGTGTCCAACATCATCCAAACTATGAATTTGAAACTTACAAACAGAAGATAAATAGATTTCTTCAAATGTCAAATTCTAACTTTAAAACAGTTCATGGAAAACCTGTTTTTTTTGGTTGCTTTATTGCATAAATTGCTTTTTTATGTTTCTCTATGGTCTGCTTAGTGTGTGTGTGGCTTGTCGTTTGTCAACACAATTTATTCAACCATAAAGTGAATACAGGGAGCAGTTTTGTGGATGTGTGCATATATTGAGATTGCACGGACTTAAATCTGTATGTATATTTCAATAACAACTTTAAATATTTAAGAAGGGCAGAAATTAAATATCCTTTGGCGTGTGTAAGTTGAAACCTTTTATGTATCATCATGTTGTATCTCGTATGCTGTCAGGTTCTGTTTTCTAGATGTTTAGGTTCTAGAGAAAGAGAAGAACTCTTTTCCCTAAGCTGTAAAAAGGCAGGTTCTGTGGTGGGTTGTGTTTGAACTCTTTGACCTATTGATGTGATTGCACAGCTGGATAGAATGCCCTTTAATTGTTGGTGTGAAATTTATCTGAGATTATTTCATTTATTATTTAATTCATCTAGTTGTCATCCTCTTTTACATTGTTGGTGTGAAATTTATCCCTGAGCTACCATTTTATTATTATTTATTTTTTTATTTTTTTTATATAACTTTTAGCCATTTTCTTTAAAGAGGTTCATCACAGCAGCAAACAGAAATCAGCCCTATGAATTTGAAGCATAAGGAAACATTTTATTATTATTATATTTTTTATATTTTTTTTATAAAAGTAATTTTTACCAACTTTAAAGAGCAATTACATTTAACATCCACTCAACATCAGCAGCAGTTATTAATCAATGAATTGAAGCAACAAAGTCAAATTACAAACTGATGTATTATTTTAAATTTATATATTTGAATAACAGAAATTTAAAACAGTTACATTACACATCCACTCAAACCATGGTTGGAATCTGTCTGTCAAATTCTAACTTTTTGTTGTTTTTTTTGTTTTTTTTTTTGGGGGGAGGGTTGTTCAGATGTTTTCAAACCATACCGTATTCTGTCTGTACTTCTCTTTTATCTACCCTTGTTTTTTTTGTTTTTTTTTGGGGGGGGGTTGTTCTTTTATTGATGGTCTGCTGTGGACTAGTGTGTGTTGTGGCTGTGTAGTTAGGGTCAATCAATTTATTCTTTGGGATTAATAAGTTAATCTTTTATGTTTTCAATTAATTACAACAGCAATGAAGCAGGATCTTCGAGTGTCAATGACGCAGGTTGGCTATCCAGTATCTATGTATCTTGTAAAATCATTTATTCACCTGTATCCATAATACAACAGCAATGAAGCAGGATGGGTAAACGGTATGAGAGACTATAAAAAGTGCATCAGTTGTAGTCAAAATCAGAAAGCTAACCAAGCTATATTCATCCCATTCAGCTCGGTTTTTGGTGTTCTCTGCTCAGAAATGTTTCCTTTTTACAGCTCATTTAAAACACCTCACAAATACACTGTAAAAAGCCAGAACAATAGCCTGCTTGTTACCTGAGCAATTGTGTAGTGATTAGTTTCACCAACAGAGAGGACTGGAAGCTACACTGGGTTGTGCATTTTAGCTATGAAGTTGTTTACTTTGATGAGAGCAGAACACTATTATCATCAATTATCAAAAGAAACACTGTTATCGGTGTAGTCACAATACTTTTTGTCTGCATGATGTAACAGGGCCTGAACAGTATGCAGTATTGTTTTGCAAACAATTTTAAACATTCCCAAATGTTTTGCCTTCAGAATGTTGTGGTAATTCCCAGACATCTTAACACATGGGTATACCCTGATATGAATAAATAATATTAAACCTGAATTTATTACATTTGCAAAAAGCACATACTTTGTTCGCAAAATGAGCCTAAAATGTCATAAAGCATAATTAGGTACAATGCAGATCTATTTCCAAAAGCACAAACAGAAAATGTCATTAAATAAGTTTTAGTTACAGTATAAAGTACACATTGAGTTTGTGAAATGAAAATATTAGTAACATTTAATATTTAATATTTGTTAGAAAATTTAGTACACATTGAGTTTGTGAAATTGGATTTAATATTTTTGTAACTGTATTATATTTGGATTGGATATTAAATATTTGCAAATCTATAACCATAGCAACACTATATAATAATTAATTATAGTATATGGAACCCACAATAATTGATTTTAAATAAATAAATAAACCAAATGTATTTATTTAATAGATTGTATAAGTCATCAAGATAATATAAGAAATCATAGATATTAATAAATTAGATTTTATGGAAAAGTCAATTATTAATTATCAAGTCTACAATAAGAAATCATGGAACCCAGAATAATTAATTTTAAATTAAATACGAGATTTATGGAAAGCCACAAATGTATTTATTTAATAGATTGTATCTAATTTTTCTCATCTAAGAAACTCATAGATATTAATAAATTAGATTTTATAGCAAAAAGCCACGGAATTAGAATCTTTCCGTATTAGGTGGCTGAAAAATACTACCATTTTACTATACTAAAATGACATATATGTTTTATATCAGTAAATATGATAATAAGCAAAAATATTGCCAAAATCATATTTTTTTTCTTACCCAAACTTACCATTTTCTATAAAAACTAAAAACTCTAGTAAATATGATATTTTAGCGAAAATATTGTTTTACTAAAATATATTTCCGTATTAGTGGAATCTACTTTTTTATTACAATCATGACATATATGTTTTATATCTAAATGTGCTTAGGTTATAGTTTAAGAAAAAACATTATGTATGTTATAAAAAACATAATTATGTCAATATATGCAATGAGTCATCCATGTGTTTTATACCTGTGATTTAATGTTCTACGGATTCCACACTTAAAATAGGTAATGCACTCACATAGAACAATAACCCATGGGTTAATGTGCTTCAGTGTAAGATGTCAACACATATTTGCATAAATACAAATCTGCTGTTGTGCACTGTCCGTCAATGACCCAACGGCCCACAGCCAGTTGTTGTGGGTTGAAAATGCATTTAATTTACTGTAGTGGTTCCCAGCAGAGCTTCTATAAACCTGCAAGGCATTTGTTTTGTCAAGCAAGAGCACAAGCCTAATTTTGATTGATTCTACCCGATTTGTTTCATCATCTTGTCAGAGCTATTTTAAGATCCCCTGTGTGATCTACTCAACATCTTCACTGCCTATCCATGTCACACCCTGCACCCTAATCATATGTGGAAAAACTAGTAATACACCAAATCGAGCATCAAGGTCAGCATTGGTTTGTGCAGAAAAGAGACCCTAACAAAGCATGTATTCCCATCAGAATGACACAGGCCATTGGTGGCACCACAATAATCCAGCACACCACCATGTCAATACTGTCAGCAGCACAAACATTCTGACTAACTCATAGAGCTATATTGGGTTGCAATGTCCCCCCCCCTGAAAAAGTGGACAAATTTATTGTACATATGACAACATTCATCCCTACACTTTCTAAAATTAGCATTCCATACCAGTAACATTTAACAGCAGCACGTACTGAACATTGACACCATATTACAATGACGCACAAACTGTTCATCATTGTGCTATTATCCTTCCGACCATGTTGAAAAAAGCCTGCTTTCCAGCTCATTAGTCCGAATGCATTTTCCATCCACATTGACCAAATTTCTCTCCAGTACTCATTGTATGCCACTTAAAGTGCTCTACACCTGCCAAGTCAGGAGGGTATTTTTGCATTCTTTCCAAATGGACTTGTTTTTGTCACTGGTGAGGACAGTAGAGGGTCTAATTTAAATTTCTTAGAATTGAAAGACATGATGGGCTCCAACAGTGCTTCTACTGGCACAGGAGAAGCTCTAAAGTGAAAAGACTGTGCACATTGGCTTCAACAAGCGAGGCACCCAAGCCTGCCTGAAGCCTGGGACAGGTTATCTGTTGGTTTCTCCAAACAATCCAAAGTATCACTCCACATGCAGCAATCCAACTCATGCTGCAACTTTGAATGGTTGTGTATATATTGTAAAGTATGAGTATTAGGTGTAATGTTTTACAAGTCAAATATATTCTGTAATCAATCAGAAATGTATATACTTTGCTGAAGAATGCAATCAAAAAGCTATCTTCCATTCTAAGGCCCAAAACGTACTCTACATAAGTACATAAACACAGCTGCAACTCGATTTCAAGCATATCTATGTTCTGAAACATGTCAGCTTGCGATTCTAAACACAATCTGTGTACATGTTTCTGTTATTAGCGTAAACTGTCTTTGATTTCAGACAATTTTCCTCTTTCAGGTCATCTACTGTCATGGCAGAGCAACATTTTGAAGAAAATCATGCCTAGCAAGACAGCTAAAGTCAGTATAGTTTATAGTAACTTTCCTGAATATAACAACACATCTGATGTAATGGAACAGACATATGAAGGTAACTTGTCATCCTTTCAAGTACTAAAGTTTGTTACTTCCAAACCAAAACAAGTTAAATATGCACTCAGAGACTTTTGCATATGTTTAGCTGACTCTTATTTGTCCCAATAGTGACAGTGGTGTTGGACTTTATACTGACACCTATTGGAATTGATGCATGAAGTTTGTTTTCTAACTGCTACTGCTTAACAAATATGTGTATGTTTGTTTTGCTTATAGATTACTTGATGCAGATGGCTTACATGTGCGAGGAACTACACACATGCAAGGATCTATGATCATATAAATGTTTTCATTGTGAAAACATTCTTGGCATTGCAAAGGTCTGCTAACAACAACAAAAGCACATCGTAGCACTAGATAATACAGCAAAACATTTATTATAAAAGATCATAAGATCATAAACCTTTGGTTTGCAAATATGTCTCTGTTCAAATAGAGACATAATGTAAAAACATGTTAGATTTCCATGGCCTATTATGTCTTTTATGCATGTCATGAATACAATCAGTGAGATTAATGGTTGAATATGTTTATTTAAATATAATTTTGTATCTCTTTATCAGCCCCAACACATGCCCTGGAATACTGTATAAATATTGTATTATACTATAAACTGCATTGTCAGTATTTATTACCTCTATGCACTATATACAGTATGTTAATTATTTAACATTACCATTAATTTAGATTAATTTATATTTAATTTAGTATTAAATGATAAATAAAATATCCTGTCGTCAACAGCGTTAAAAGAATGTGAGAAAAGAAAAAGTCACTTTGAATATCACCTCAATAAATATTCATAAATAAAGAAGATGCTCCGCTGCAATGCTTTATTCATTGTGCATAATCTTTCTTAAACCTCTTCTTTCCCTTTTCCTTTCTCTATGAATGTGAAGAGTATTTACTCCTAACTTTAGATGAGCCCCAGTCTGAGTTTGTCTTGAAATTGCAAACCCATATAAAATTGCATATCTTATAGTTTATCCCAGGGTTCCTCAAATCTTTCCCTGGAGGGCAATCTACTGCAGAGTTTAGCTCCAACCCTGATCAAACTCACCTACCTGTGATTTTCTAATGATATTGGAGACTCTGATTAGCATGCTCAGGTGTGTTTGATTAGGGTTAGCGCTAAACTCTGCAGGATTCGGACAGATTTGAGGATGCCTGGTTTATCCTATGTTTAGATTATTGCACCCAAGCAGCTGAGAATGCTTCAATATTCCTTGCATTTAAATTTATTTCACATAAAAGTGTTGTTGCACAAGATTATTCTGATATTAATAATATTAATAAGAATTTGGTCGTATTCTGATGTAACCATCATGTAAAAATGTTAACTAGCTAAGTTACATAATTAATTATTTTATTTGAATGTGTTTAATGTTTGTTTGTTCATTCATTCATTTAATTCATGGCATTGCACCTTTTTCTTTTGTCAATTAAAATGTATAAAAAATTTACTTAAATTATTTATGTTAGGTTGAGCCTTTTTATACCAACCTGATCTCATAAAAATACGTGCCTCTGTGCACATTCTGTGTGACACCGTTTTACGTATCTTACTGCACGTTTTCAAAGAGTTATTCGTTTCATATAGTTTCAAAGAGAAATGTCCACTGAGTAGCGCTAAAACACAGGTTAAATATGTGAACCCTGGCATATTTGATTGCGTAGATATAGGTACACATTGCTGTGTTTTTATTACGTTGCTACAGAAACGTATTACGGCGGTTCAGAATTCAAATATCCGGGGTCTGTCCCTAAATGTTAATGCTCTCGTGTTGGAAATATGCCCTACACCAAACCCAACCCTAAACCTACCCGATAGTGTTAACAAATGCAAAACTGATATAAAAACATATTTGTTGATGCAACCATGCTATTTCAACTTCCTTCTATGCAGACTTAAACTGCTTTGTCAAACTGTGATTACACGGGATTTGAACCGGAGCTCCTCGCCTCCTTAAGTACGTCTCCGTACTCTGTGAGCTACCTAACAAACTTACTGTCTATGAAGCCCCATAGATATGAAGCTGGATATGTGTGATGCTAAGGATCAAAAGCATCAGTTTTCAAATCTCCCAGCATATTAATATTATTTACGTAATAATAATTAAAATTCATATTATTTTCATATTATAAGTCGTAACATGATATTCTTCAATTGAATTGTGCGAAAATTACGCTTTATTAATCTAAACTCTGTAAATTTGTGTGAAAAGGAGTAAAAGGTGTCAGAGTTTTACTGCCTCTAAGTTAGTGTTTGTTTCTTTTGGAAAGGGCAGTAATATGTAGTTATTGGTACGTATGTGTTGTCTCGCTAAAAAGTGCACCCAGGTACGTAAATGTCATGAGAGCAGGTAGTTTTATACACATACATATGCTGCATGCACTGTGAATGTGTATTATAATTTGAACAACTGCCTCCTGCTGCCAAAAGAGCACTGAAAAAATTATAATACTAATACGTAAGAAAAAACCCTTTCCACCATGCAAAAAGTATTTGCTTTAAGCAATGCCATATTGTTACTTTTTAAATATTACTTTCTCCCCAAAAAAATTGATATTTGCAAATTACTCCACAATTTTTTTCAGCATTTATATTAAATCTAAACGGCAAAGCAGCATAACATGTTTCAGTCTTTCTTGCTGTCTTTTTGACAACCTGTTTCTTAGGAATGGTTGGTTAGCTGTAGACTGTTCATCTGGCATAAATTGGCTTTCCAGCCCTACAGAGCTGAATTAGAACCTATTTGTGAGCAGGGCTGCAGACATGATTAGCTCAGAGTAGAAATCCATTACCTCTCTACAGCTGGTTGACATGTTGGTTTCTGCAACCTCCACAGTAAATACAAGCGCCAATAATGCTCACGAAAGCCAATGCATGATAAAGTGGGGGTTTTGCAATGCTGGGGAAAAAGTGCTCATGAATTTAAGAGAGTACACATTCACTCCAAGGCACTTGATTTTCTTTCATCTGTATGGCTGTATTTTAAAATAACTGTATTAATGTCTCTGCTATGCTGACAGAATCTTATTGAAAGTGCAATAAAGAACAGTGTAATGAATGATGATGTGCATCTTAACAATCTGCATTTAAAGTTCAGACTGCATTAAAAACTATATTCATTGTTAGCTTTGCACATGTAGCTCAATAAAGATGCATAGCCATAAAATGACCACACTTTCAATGTTTTTTCTCCAAATGTTGCTTCTGACAGCCTTGTCGACCCCAGCAAAGCACAATTTCAAAAGAACATAAAAGACTGTGAATCAATTAGAGAAAAATAGTAGACTCACGCAGAAATCTGCACACTTTAATACAACAGTGCTATATGCATTGTTTAATGAGACACGGAGTCACAACGGCAATGGAAGAAAAGGGAAAAAGAGAATTAAAAAGAGGTAAAAAAAAAACAGGAGGTCTCATTATAATTCAAGTGGGCCTGTGTGAATATGACCTTTCCTCTCTCCACTCACTGCAAGTGTGTTATATAGCTAAATCACATCCATGGAATCATTATTCACAAGACACTGCATGTTATGCTTTCCGTACCTTCAAGGGGACAGAGACAGCAGCCTTATTTAAAATAATTTGTCCAAGACTCCAGCATATGGTGCAATAATTTCCATAGATCCATACCTGTAGATAATATATCTGCACGTTTATTGTCAGTCAAACAGCAAATTTGCTTCAATGACTATTGTTATCTGTGGAACATTGAGTGCGTGTAAGAGTAGATTAAATTAGATTAGATTACATGTCAATTCAACGAAATATCCAGTTCAGTCAAAAAATCTGGGAGGCACACATCCTTTATCTGCAATCATTGGTCTCTGCTGATTCTGCAGCCAGTGGGTTTGAAGAGTTCGTCTGAAACCCTCCACCTCCCCAGCTCCACATGTCTAGATATGGTATGCCTGAGTACTCAGTTTGCGTAGGCACTAACTCCCAGGGGGGCATCCCAGTTGCTCCAAAAAAAAAACGGACTTGCCATTCGACATTCATGTCATATAATTGATGGACCAAAAATGCATGGTTCATGTAGCCATGGTGCAAATTAACCATGGGTTTGTTACTTCAATTAATAATTTACAAAGAAGTACTAAGATAACTTCTAAGCCAACAACAGCCTTTAAAATTACTTAAAATGCGTATATATAAAAACAATGAGCAACCTTGCTGAAAAAAAAATAAAACCATCACAGAAAATTCTAATACCATCACAAATGAATCCTTATTACAAGTATTACAAACCATCAGGTTTTATACTTAGAAAAAGTCTAAATAATTATATATGAGCTATATGTGTGCTCCTAGAATCTGTGTTTTCTCCAGCATTATATACCATATATCAGGTTGTGGGGTTTGTTTAACATCTGGAACAAATTATTACTGGGTAAAAGCTACGCACAAGCAGAAGCATTTTGAAGTTCTTTAAAAAGAAGGAAGAAGTGTAATACACCTTGCTTATCAGGCTCATGAAAGCACACACAGATGAATGCAATTAAATAATTAATAAAAGAAACACACTTTCAAAAATTAAAATAGACCAAAACTCTTTGTAAAATTACCAAAGGGCATTGAGCGTTCGAGCGAGCGGAGCGGAATCTTCAGAAAGGCGCTCTCCGCTCTGAAGGAAATATGACCGCTATGCTCCCCGCTTCACTCCGCTCACATGCTCTGCTGTAGGAGAGCTGACATTATCCAACTTTGAAAAAATAAAAGAAAAAAGAACACATCTTGAAAGTCTAAAAGCATTCACTGCACGATGAAACCCATTCAAATCCAGTTAGAATGCCCTTATTATTCCAGCAATGAAACAAAAAAATACCCATGTATGAGTTTTTACGTTTTTATATTAATTGCACAAGCAATGTACTTTTATGTATATCAGCACGTGATTTGGGCCACAAGCATACTACAGTGCATAGCAACATGGTGCTTCATTCCGTGCATTAATCAGTTTTTGAACTTACAATATCGAGTAAGCCAGTGATTCAGCTGTCCATTCAGATGGTCTCACTTGTTTAGTTTCTTTTGAAAAACAGCCGCTTTGAACGAATCGTTTAATCTGAATGATTCAGTTAGTAATTTATTAAAACAGAGACTTGCTCCCACCTACTGGCAGTTTTATTGTCATATTTATTTATCCATCACAGAACTAAAAATCAGCTAAGGTGCCAGCACAAAAACACATTCAGCAAAATATTGTTTAATTATCAATATTGACCAAACTTCATCTACTTCAGGCCCCAGAAGGAAAAAAAAAAACAAAATAATAGTTCATTTGATAAGGCAAATATTTCACTAAATAGAAACCTTTTTTAAAAATGAAATCCCCCCCCCAGACTACACCATCATCCCTGAAATTATTTTACAATTTGACCACTGAGTAATCCTATAAGTTCACTTTTAGTATAATTGCAGTACAAGCTAAAAAGATTGATGTAAACTAGTTGTAATGTAAACTCAAAGTTTACTACTGTTATACTTACAGTATACTTAAAAGTATACTTTTACATACTAGAAAGTGGGCTAATTTAGTCTCAAGGAGTATTGAAATAGTACACTTACAAGTATGCTACTAGTACACTGATATTTGTATACTTACTACACAAAGTATACAAAAAATATACTTAAACTTTACTTAAGTATACTTAATAAAATAAACTTGAAGTATACTACTTTTTGGTAAGGGATATCCCATTAGGATGTATTGGTTTTAACAAGCCACCAATAGAAGGTGACCAATTACCAGTAGAGACCAACAGGGTCCTTTACAGTTTACATTAAAACCAATAAGTCCCATTATAGCCAGTAAAAACATTACCAATTTGTTGATGGTGTCTATTGTTTTTTTTTAAAACATTACATGTAATTACAAATGCCTGCAAAAGGAGCCAAAGGCCTTGTCACTGCTGCTCTTACACTTACAGGACGATCATATCCTTGTTTAATAGGCTATTGACCAAATATTAAATTCAAATATCTAATATATTTTTGCCAACTTTTTGCTATGACACCTCATAACCCTTACAAAAATTAACCATCAATTTATCATAGTAAAACTGCTTAATTTTATTTTGTGTGATTTCTGAATGCTTGAGACAATAAAATCAACCAGACAACTGTATTAGCCAAAGGTAACTGTCGAGAGCTGCAATTGTAATTTGTCAATAATGCAATTGAATTAAAATGTATGTATTTTGTTTACTTTTATATTTTATAAAAGTTATATTTTGACCCCTATAGTAGGTGTGTTTTTTTTTTTTTTTTTTTTACTTCCAAAATTTTTGAGGGAGGGGGCACAACAATACAATCATGCTTAGGGCACCTATTTGGCCAGCAGCAGCCCTGAACAGGAGTGATGTAATCATATTACTTTTTTAAGTAATCTAGTAAAGTAACATTGTTATTTTTTTTATTTAGAAGAACATATCTGAGTTACTTTTTCAAATAATTAACACCAATTAATGTTAATATACCCCATGTCATGACTCAAAGTTCTCACGTTGCCATGTTTAGAGAAATCAGAATAATGGCAAAGGCGTTGTGCATGCTGTGTGAACATGATGCTTACTGTAGTTCTAGACTAAATATGAACATGTATTTACTCATGAACAACAACAAAATGAATAACAACTCACCTGCACTGGAATAATTAAATATGTAAAATAAGACAAATATATTTTATTATTTAAAAATAGAAATGAACAACAACAAAAATAATTTGTGTTATTGTTGAATAGTGTAGAACTTTCTTCTCCTGTAATATTAACAACAGTCAAATGAATTTACCATTCCTTCAAACATTTCACTTTTGTTTGTGAAAGAATGTAAAAACAATAACATAATACAGATTTTAAAAAGTAACTTAAAAGTAACCTGTTCCATAAAAAAACAACTAATGAATAATTAAATAATCTGTCCCTCTCTCTGTCTGTGGTTCCCGCCTGCTTAAAATACCCAAGAAAAATAAAGACTTGAAAAGGCCCGTTATATTTCAGCAAGTGTTTTATGTATCTGCTCTGTGCTGCCTTTAATCCAATTGTACCGCAGTAACCGTTCCACAGACGATTATTGCCTTTGCACATCAATTCGGCATTTAACACCATATGCCTGCCTTTGAACAGATCTCTGTGCCAGCTGGCTACGACCTTTGCAACAACACCTCATGAGCTACTGGTGCTCCGCATTCAATCATATTAAGCAAAAAATTAATTTTGTCACCGACAACGATATACAGAGAGGAGGTGTTGAAAAGTGAACCACCTCTCACTTCGACAAGAAGCTGGTGGTGGATACAGAGACAGAGCAGAGAACACACACCCATTCGACAAGACACCTTCTCCTGCATTATATTCTGAAGAAGGCACATCATGCATTTATTTTTTGAGCCCCAGAATCCACAGATCCTTCTACAGCTGCTCACTTTACTGTACACCGCTGGACAGGGCTCTGAATTTACATTGTTGGGAGGTGATTTCCTTACAAGGAAAAGCCCAGCCTGAGTCTGTTCTCTCTGCTGCCGTATTCATTTATGAGGACAGCTTTTGTTGTGAAAGGGACCCACCCTACAACACACTCCCACTCTTACATTTGTAAAACAAGAACTTATAATCACACAAAAGCACACCCAGAAATAAACAAGCAAGTACATTTATAATCTCTGCACCTTCCCAGATTTAAAAAACTGTGTAACTTAAAAAGTAACATAACACATGTACGTTCCATAAAAAAAACATTGTTGTGTCTTGTTTTGTTTTGTTTTTTTGCACTAATGTAATTAGTCAATAAAAGTGATTTGATTTGATTTGATTTGATTTGTCATTTTTCTTAGGAAATAACACACTATTGTAATGCATTACTTGTAAAAGTAACTTTCCCCAAAGCTGGATTTGTTGATAGATCAAAATATTGTGTTTAAAATTTAAGTTGCAGCAATAACTTCCTTATTGAATAGTTAAAAATCTATATCACACTTACAAGTTACTTTGAATAAAAATTCTGAAAGATAAGGAAGGTTCACTGAAAACTTATTTCACATGTAAACATGATATTCATTCAGCCAAGGTGCTTTACTGGATCTGAGGATTATGTCCATAATCCTGCCAGTTATCCACAGTGTATTCAGGATTCATATCTCACCCTGTTGATTAATTATATCAGTGGCAATATGTATATCTCTCCCTGAATACCTCTTGAAGGGTAGGCTTTACTGGGCTCTGTTCAAAATACATGCGGATTCATCTTGCTTCAATTTTCAAAAAAACACAATGAGCCATTTTATCACAATTATGTGGTATTTTATATGTAATGGACGTAGATTATAGGTGTCCGTCACACTAGTGCAGTGCTAATAGCGATAATACTGGGTATAAAGACAGTTATGTAATGAAAACTCAGCTGCTGTTCCAACTGGTTTTGCTTCACCTATTTGTATCAGCCTCCCAGCTATTAGCTGTTACGTTCCTTTCTTCAAACTACTGTGCGACCTTCCACACGAACCCCATTCACCCTCTAATAGATTCGGTGGGCAGTTTCTAAATGAGCTTCAGCCTGAGAAATAACTGTCCTGGATCTTTTCAGAACAATTGATTCACTACAAAAAATGACCAAGATTGCACAAGACTTAATGGTCATTACTTATAATAAAATACAATATTTGTATTTCTACTTCCTGTGCCTCTATATAGGACAAGTGGTTTGGAAAATTAATGTTACTGTGGAAATCAATGCAGACAAGGTCATTTACACAGTCAATGTGTAAATGTGATTTTAAATCAAACAGTAAAGAAATACTTTTTACTGTAAAAATATGGTTAACTAAAATCAATATCACCCTCACAGTCCTGCCGATTATATATAAGACAGCAATGTTTTAAATTCACTTATGATTGCTCATGAGGAAATTATGCCATGTGAATGGGTGTCAGCAGTCTTGCAACATTGGATGCATTATACATTTTCTTTCTCAAATTTTCCATTTTGTCACAGTTACAGGATGGTGCAGAGTGTGAATCAGATTAAGAGCTTACAGTTCATAATAGCTTGGTCAAACACTTACAGATTCTGAAATAACTGGCGCTTGATAAATCATATTTAATCTATTGCACTCTGGCACACTGTAAGTTGCATATTTATTTAACCCTCTGGGGTCTGAAGTAATTTTGGGTCACTTGAGATGTTTTGACATGCCCTGACATTTGTGCTTATTTCAGCTACTTAAAACATACTATTGACCAACATGTATTTTTTTGTATTCAGCACCAAGATGGATGTACATGTTTGCAGTTTTAGAAAAAAAATATTATGCGTGGTTAGTAAGTTTTTTGGGGAAAAAATGTTGCTGAAATAAGGCCATAAAACCAACACTAAATAGTTCTGAATAAGACTTGTGAGTAATCAGTCTTGTAGGCTAGAATATTTACTTCAAAATTATGTAAAAATCATTCTGCTTACTTCTTCACAGAAAACAATATATTGATTTACATTTTTAAAGACTTGTTTTGTGATCGAGAAGCCTGTATGTGAGGGAGTGGCAATGGCCTTGAATAATAAGTGATTCTCACCCTAGAGACAAAGGGCCATCCCCTCATGGCCACTAATGGCCCATCAGTGTGACTGTGACTTTGAAGCAGGTAAGAGAGAATGTAAGGAGATTGAAAAATATTTATTTTTATTATTTTTTATTTTTTATTTACAACACTGTATAATCAAAGTATTCATAATGAAGTTCAAATACACATTATTTTGCACACTGATCTAACCACAGAGATGTGAACAGACTTGAGTCATTCCTGCAACAGATTCTGTTCAACAAGCAAAACAAGTAAATCATACCTGATATTTATGTGTGTTATTTAAGTGTTTGTGCTTCTTTCCATGGATCCAAGAACAAAAAACAATCAATAGTTAAGTATCTTGTTTTACCATAAAATATCAGTCTAGTAGAATCCAGTAAAAACTGAAAATACATACTATTCTGTTCACCTGAAAAATGCCAGCCTCAGTAGACAATGTTAGTAGATAAGCTTGCATACCAAGTTGTTAATAAATCAAAGCCAACTGTAAATTACAATACATCAAATATATATTTGTTTATCATCTGTCAAACAAGGATGCTTTGGTGTCAAATTATTACTCTGGTGAGATACTGCGGTTGTTGATTCTTTGTAGGATTTTTATTTCGAGTTGTCAATATACGGTGCACAATCAGCATACAAAACCAGGTAATAGTGGCAATCATCAGTCACCCTGAGAAAAAACAGAAGTTACCTTGCATAGAGTTCATTCTCCATCTGTTACTGTGATGCATTATGGGATTGATTGCATATATTCGATAATGTCCACTATGGTTTTGTACACCACTACGGACAGCAATACAATGCACTATAAGGATATAGAGGGCATTTTCAGACACAGCCACTGTGTGCAGATGACTGTGCAAGTAACGTCTAATTAGAAGACAAAAAAAAGGACACTCTACCCAGCGCTGTAAAGATTATAGCGCTCTTTTACACAGTCTCTAATGAACCCACTGGACAGCCTGCTGGAGGAACTTGGGCTTATTAATTGTAGAAATAACGTATTTGTGCACATTAGTGGTGGTAGTGTGTGTGTGTGTGTGTGTGTGTGTGTGTGTGTTGTGTGTGTGTGTGTGTGTGTGTGTGTGTGTGTGTGTGTGTGGTGTGTGTGGTGTGTGTGTGTGTGTGTGTTGTTGTGTGTTGATAGTTTGTGTGTGACTGTATGTTTTGGAAGGCATTAGTGCAGACAAGCAGCTTCTCACGGTGGCAATTAACACTTAACGAGATGTGATAATTAGTCTGTTTGGATATCCTTGCCAACCACAGTGAGTTTCTTTCCTCTTCACTCTCTTTGAGTTATTGCACTGTGGGTGCTAGTGACCACTGAATCCCCCCCAGCCAAACCCTCCCTGCCCAAACTAATACAGGCAATTAACAGCAGTGGAGCCATACATTTCTGTCTAGCTCTACAGGGTATTCTTAATCATCTTAATGTCTCCAGAGACAACAGAATAAACCTGCCACAAAAGTCGTTTCTTCAGCTCTGTCTATATCATTGTAATTTTTGCTAATATAATTTAACTCCAAAATACATACACTTGTAAAAAAAAATATAACAAAAATCCATGGATTGGTCATTTTTTTCTCATCTGTTATCTATGTAACTACATAGGTGACATTAAATAACATTTTATAATTCTATTTAGTAAGAAAATAAATAACAAGCTGTCGTTTAGAAGGTGCTGTGATCCATAACCATTCAGTCTATACTTATTGCAGGTACTCACACACCCAACATACACACAATCTAGTTATTATTAAAATATTTTTTCATTGTCAGAAGAAGCTGTGTTATAAATATGCATCTAAGTGTACAAGAAAGCTAGCTATGTGGTCTAGGGTTAATTGAGGCGTGCAGGTTTTATACCTTTTATTTATCTTTATATATTTAATTGATTGTAATCCACGAAGAAAAAAAAAAATCTTGTATAATCTTTTATATTAAAAGTTACCAGTTTATATCCCAAACTCTTAACTTGCTTACAAAACATGTTTTTTTTTTTTGGTAGAAGATTTTGTGTATAGGCATCTTGATATTTTTAACTGAAGACTGAGCTGTCACATCATTATTCGGCCCCTGTGCGGTAGCTGATACGCTAACTCAGGCTGGATGATGGACATTCAATTAGATGGCAGTCAACCTTATCTGTAAATGGCAGCTCTATGACTGATTATAACAAGAACCACATTTATGCCTCAAATACATATATATTTACTGTTTATGAGTCACTATTGTGGCCTTGAATGACAGGAGGTTCACTCTCTCTCGTGGAATATTGCTCAACTTTAGCAGAGCCACAACAGCATGATAGCCAACTAATGATGAGTCATGAGATAGCATTTTTGAGTATTTATTTTCAGTTGTTTGTTTCTTAGTTAAAATTAGGTATTTATTTATTTATTTTAAGGTGCCCTTGTTACAGTGTAAAAATACATTTAAGTAATGAGTAATATTAATTAACTACATGTACTTATGGTTAGGTTTAGGGTTTGCCTTTTTAATGAGCAATGTATTTCAAAGAGCACTTTTCATAGCAATCCTTCAAACAGCTAAACTCAATCAATCAATCAATCAAAAGTAAATATAAATATAAAAAAATAATAAATAAATGAGATATTTAAAATATTCTGCAGTTACTGAATTTCCAATCAGAAAATATAAAAAGCCTTACCATGTTAATTTTCCAGTCATCTAGCCATGACCATATCAGGTCTGTAGAGCTTGTTTTTGACTCTAAAGACCCACAGGAAAGTTAAGGTTTTTATGTTAACATTGAAAGAGGTGTTAGTGTGACCAGCAAGGGTGCTCACCCTGTGGTCTGTGTGGGTCCTAACGCTCCAGTATAGTGACGGGGACACTATACTGTCAAAAAGCACCGCATTTCGGATGAGATGTTAAACCGAGGTCCTGACTCTCTGTGGTCATTAAAAATCCCATGGCACTTCTCGTAAAGTGTAGGGGTGTAACCCCGGTGTCCTGGCAAAATTCCCTCCACTGGCCCTTGTCAATCATGGCCTCCTAATAATCCCCATCTACTTGATTGGCTCTATGACTCTCTCTCCTCTCCACCTGTAGCTGGTGTGTGGTGAGCGTATCCACTTGATTGGCTCTATGACTCTCTCTCCTCTCCACCTGTAGCTGGTGTGTGGTGAGCTCACTGGCGCCGTTGTCCTGTGGCAGCCGTCGCATCATCCAAGTGGATGCTGCACACTGGTGGTGGTTGAAGAGAAACCCCCCCACACATGATTGTAAAGCGCTTTGGGTGTACAACAATACACAATGAAGCGCTATATAAATGCATAATTCATTCATTTATTCATTCATGTTGCTGTGCTGTAATGTGGCCTAAGACTAGCTAACCCAGGAAAACCAAAAATGTATGCCAGTCATTTTGAGCCTGCATTAAATCATGAGGAACGAAAGATATTAAGAATACCATCTGTCACCACCTCCACAGCTTCAGCCACAAGCCACCACAATGTCCGAAATGCCACCAGGACTGTTTATGTGCCAAGAAAAAACATTACTGTAGTTAGGGGCACTGAAACTGGCAATGCACCGCTGATCTTAAACACTCTTAAAAAAAAACAGCAATATCATAGAAGAACCGCTTTGATGTCCCCAAATAACTTTTACAATGAGAAATTCATAAAATAACTCTTGTTTATCTTAATTATTTTTTGTGAAATGAAAAACTTCCATGAATGTTAACGTTTTTTTTTCATGGAACCATGGATGCCAAAAAACAACCTTTATTTTATGTGGATAGAATGGTCAAAAATGGGTACGGAAAAACACAAATGCAAATGTTGGAAATGTTGAACTTTTCAAAATCTCTCTTCCAAAGAAAACCTGCCAGTAATTTGTTTTCTCATTGGAATGCCTTTTCCCTCAAAGTTAACTGTATTGTGTTTTGCATGCAAGTTATTTGAGGACAGCAATAATCAGCCTGACAGTCACTGATAGTAGGTCGTAGTGACTGGAAAAATGAAGCCATATGCTTGTGTTAACATGAGAGGTCGGAAAGCCACAGGAAGACAGTGATTGATTATGTTCACTGTAATGTTGAAAGAGGTCAAAGAGTTTCAGCACTTTTGTATCAATTTTACAATGTGAATGTTGGACTAATGTCCGGAAAGAATGGTGGTTGTGGTTAAAGTATTATTAGAGCAAAGCCTGCTATTTAAGGGAAATGTTTGGTAGCCCATATAAGATATGTTGAAGTACTGCTTTAAATAGTTGTCCTTTATATAACGTCCTTAAAAAACATGATGTGGGCCAGCAGGTGATTGCTAAATTAATCATTCTAATTAAAGCAGGGGTGTCCAGTCCTGCTCATGGAAGGCCACTATAGTTTAGCTCAGTCCTAATTAAACATAAAACACGTTTCAGAAAGGAGGTTAATGTTAAACCTGAATTGAGGAAAACTGGGTTTTCAATTTCAGAATGGCAAGTATGCCAAACCCTAGAAAGCAGAGTAAGTCAGCTACCAGGGTAACTTTAATTAATAATATTATTCTGCAAATTATCTGCTGTGGGGTAAGAAAAATACTATTGTTCCAAGGAAAGAAGACTAAATACTTTGTCTTTTTATTTCTTATGTAGAAATTGCATCTTGATTTAAGAATATTTTGATATTTTGACTGGAAACAATAAGACAAACATACTAAGTAAGAAAGCATTTTTGCAGTGCAGGTACATTCATTCGTTGCGCATGTTTTCATCATGCAGACACTATCGAAGTAACAAAAATGACATATACGTTTATACAGGATCCTGTGGATGAAGAGGCTGCATTAATTTGTAGGGAGTTACATTTATGTCGGAAGAGGGATTAAAGAATTAAATAAAGAATTAAAGTTATGTATGTAGACATCTTTTTGTCTGTGCTGTTGCCATGATGAATTGTAATTTCTGAGTTGAACTCAGAGTCAACCTACTCAGAGTGAATAAAATAACTCAATTCAGCTGTTCTAAACCTACAAACTCTTGAGTTTCCCATCTCAGGTTAAGTCAACTCAGAGTTCCAGTTTTAACTCAGATTTGGTTGAACCTCCTTATTGAAATGGGCCCCAGGTACTAGATCTTCAAGAATCCTAGAAACTTCCAGGCAAGTGTTCTGGAGCAGGTTTGAAGGATCTGAGGATCCTCAAATGTAAACTGTGTGTGTTTTGCTTCAATAGAGCAGTCATACATTTGTGTTATGTTTTACTTTCTTTTATATAAATGTATTCTTCATTCATTTATCATCATGTATCATTTAATTATTCAATTTAATCATATAATAATTAATTATAGAAATGTATATACCGTTTTGTTGATTCATTCATTAATTAGTCATTTATATTATTGTAAGGGTTTGTGGCTGTAGAGAAGCGCACAACGAAGGAGTAATCCAATACAAAGTCTTTAATTCCACTTTAAAGGGGTCATCGGATACACAATTTACTTACAAAGTTGTTTGAACATAAATGTGTGTTGGAAGTGTGTGTACACATCCATCCTATAATTGCAAAAAAAATCCACCCTGTGTTTTTTTTTTAATCCCTATTTTAAAATCACCTTTCAGAATGACGTAATTCTGCACAGGCCGCTCCCACGATAGTTGATTGACAAGGCCATTCTTACCTTAGACCCGCCCTGAGAGAGCTGTCATCAGTCCGCTATTGTGTCGACTCCGGTGCAGGGGAAGACAAGAATGTCTCCGATTAAGCGATTGAGGTGTTTTGTTGTTGGATGTAATGATGAACAAAGCAGTCGTCATTAACTCCCGACATCTGAGCCGCTGAATTATTAAAGTTTATTTTGTTTTGAAGACAATGTGCAATCCCGATCTCCCTAAATGCGAATCATTCGCGATCAAGCTTCATCTACAGAAGAAGTGAGAATAAGGGTTTTTATGAATCTTTGCAAATCGCCTTTCCTAATAACATGCTAGTTAGCCAGTTTTCGTGGCTAAAGTAAATAGTACTACATACTAGACAGAGCTGATTTTGACATGGTAAAAAAAGGTGTTTTTACACTACCATTGAGAAATTTTAACCAAAGTATGTTATAGACTTTTCATTAAGACCCTAAATAATCATATCAACTTGTGCAAAATGGGCATCTGATGACCCCTTTATACTCAATGGAATGGAGATTCACCAGGAGAACGAACTACCACAATTTTTTTTTTTATTAAAAATTTTTTTTTTTGAAAATTAAAAGTTGTGCAAATATGTAGTTATAAATCGCTCATTTAAACAATAAAAGTTACAATATATGTAGTTATAAATCGTCTTTAAACCACTCTAAAACATAGTTATGTAATAAAAACATAACATTGCATTAAAAGTCTTTATACTCCTTGAAAACATAGTTATGTATATTATATTGCATTTCTGTCTATAGATTATCCTAAATATTACACAGTGCACCTTAAATAAAAGACAAACGAGATAATTAAAAAGGCACAGCTGAACAGAATGACATAATCAGGCAACAAAGGAAAAACTAGGTCATATGGGAAACACACAGAACATGACAAGTATATAATATAATATTATTATGTTATTTTTCCATTGTTATTTTTTTATACTTATGACTGTGTGGTTTCAAGGGCTGTTTGTCTTCAAGAATAAGACATACGAGCGAATGTTTATGGAAACTCAAGGTTCATGGTATGTTATTGTGAATCAGTTTGGTATAACAGTAATTGTTAAATTTGCGCTGGTCAGACAAATTCTGAGCACTGAAACCTATGCAACTAAGCCAATTCAATAAACTCTGCTCCTTTTTATCATCATTTAGTCTCCTGCTTCTGTTCTTCACTGGCTTTTTCCTCAGTCAGCTTCTTGGCCAATAGAAGACTGTTAATAAAGTTTTGAGTATTTTGGGTAACAGAAAATACTTCCTGTTAACAGGTTTTGGGTATTAGACTACTTTGATGATGGGTTGTTCTGTTACCAGACAAAAAATATATATTTTCTGATGGGATCTGGCGTCTGGGGCTGGATCTTAATTATCTGGTGTGGAGGCATGATCTAACAGGTTGAAGCTAACTTCTGAAAGCCATCAGCTCTCCAGAAGCAGGATTGGCCACTCCTGATGTAAACTCAACTTAAATAGCCAATATAGTGGAATTCTAACTGATTTGATTAAGCTTAATAAAATGAGAGTAACTTCAATCACTTGCGATTAACTATAAGGTAGCAATAGTACACATTAGCAAGTTAAATGTGTGTGTGTGTGTGTGTGTGTGTGTGTGTGTGTGTGTGTGTGTGTGTGTGTGTGTGTGTGTGTGTGTGTGTGTGTGTGTGTAATGCACATGGGTGGCAGAAAGCACAAAAACACAATGTTTTTTTCCCCCTAAATTAATTTTGTATTTCAACAGTTAAATAAAAAACATAAGACAACATATTTTCACATAGTTTTGCATTAGCATGGGCCTTCGCTTTATGGTTTACCACAAAATAATTCAACCACACATAAATACAGTTGCTTCACATTGAGAACAACACAGAATCAGCACAGCTATGAGTCACTGGTGCTGCAATCACAGCTGTCAAGCTCATTTCTCTCCAATTAGGTGTCCCTAGCGGTGCCTAAAGCCACGTACATACAACTCTGACTGAGCTGTTTGAAACTTGCGTTTGGAAAGACGAGGCTGTGATTCTGTTTGACAGCTCTCCTCCACTCAGTGGCCGAGCTCTGTGGGAAACATGGCAGATTCCTGTGCTTAAAGACCTCTGGTCCCATTCTCTTTCACTTTTCTCTTTCTTGCTCTCTCCAGTAAGCTCACGGGCAAGAGATGAAGCTGCATTTATTCTGCTGTGTTGCGTTGTCGTATAAAAGGAAGTGAGGAAAATGAAATTGAGAAATCTGTCTCTCAGGTGCTTTCAAAAATGACGAGCAGAAACAAGGGTGTTTTGAAAAGTCTGTAAGGCACTTTGAATTGTTCCTCTAGGTGGCTAAGTGATGCCTTGATAAATGTCTAGTTGGAGAGGCAGAGCCCTACAACTTTGCAGATAATTGTATGGCTGATTGATGAGATGTAGGGAGTGCCCTCAGGTGATGTCAGCCTCTGGAGATTGTTTGTGGTAAATGATCTTACACTTAGGCGGTCTGTAGAAGGAAGAGGCAGAGAATAGTGAACAGTTTTGTGGTCAAGCACTCAGGAGAATTGAGTTAGCCAGTACAGACCAACTTGCAGGCATATATTTCACTCCACTCCTCACACAACCCTGACCCAACCCACCACACAGAGTTTTTTTAAAGGTATATTTTTAGCATTTATTATTGATAGGTCATTTGAACCAATGACAGGAAGTGATCATGGGAAAGGATAGAGGCCAGTCTGCCTGAAGCGGTGTTGCTCTGCTGTGGTTCCCAACACAATGCTTGTTTTTAATCAGTGCTCAAAATTATTTTGCATAAACTATTTGTAAATTGCAGATAAATTAACTTTAAATGATTTCTCATCAAATGCAAACAAGCTTCTGAATTAAATATAATCAATAACAGTCACACATCACAGCACATAACTAAAGATTGAACTGGCAAATGTTTATATTTACAAATACTCAGTACCGTTTCATAGCACTATTACATGCTCGCTTTACATTAAAAAAATAAAAAAAACGATAATATAAACCGCATTTAAAATCACACAGTACTTTTGTCATGTATTTATAAATTACATTTAGTTCAGTTTAAGAAGTTAACTGAAAATGCTGTTAAAATTTAAAAGGGAAAGTTCACCCATAAAATTGAAAATCATGGAAACTAACCTGCCACAGTTCCAAACCTGTTTTATTTATTTATATATATATGTATTAAATCTAGATGCTTGTGAGTTAGGGCCCCAAGCTTACTAATTGAATGTCATGGGGAAATTCTGAAATTCAACTCAGTAAATAATAAATATTGTGTTTTAATTTCATATATTTATTTTTTTTGTTGTTGATTTCTTGAAATGACTCTCTGGTTTTCTAGGCGCGCCATGCTAACTCTCTTGCTTTTATTGGCAAACCCTACCATATGCTAGAACACTTGGAAACTTTGGAATAGTTGCATGGGATAATTTTATGTTTTGGCAAACCCTACTAAGCATATGCTTTAGTGAAGGTGACATGCACTTGAAAGTTTCTGTTTATGGAAAGTCGTGGCAATTGCATAGTTACAACATACAAGATGACAATTGATAATCTCATGTAGTTTTTGTGCTTGATTCAAATTTAAAAGTGTCTGAAGATGTGAGTTTGGAAATCAAGTTTCTGTTTATGCAAAGTCGTGGCAACATTTGAAGATAATTACAACCAAGCAGTATTCCTAATGAAAAATGTACTGTGAACTTATACGAACCAAAAGGTGTTTTCCATAACAATGATTCAAATAAGTCACTCAGTATGTAATGAGTTTGGAATCAAATTGTATGACATTTGAAAATAAATTAAACCAAGCATGTAATAAAAATTACATTAAAACTGTGAACTTATGCCAAAAGGTGTTTTCCATAACAATGATGGTTATCAGTCACTTATGTAATTTTAATAATGGTAAAAATTAAATATATATTTAGGAATTAGTTTATAAACTTGTCCATTTTGTTGGGAGTGTAGTGCGCTTCTGAGTGATTATGTCGCGTCGCGTTGTGGCGTCACATCTGATGTGGACAGCCAAATTGCTTGTTGCTGGAATCTTGTCGCGTCTCATGTAGTTAAAGTGCCCTTATTAGGGATTTTTGAAAATGTACTTTCATGCAGTGTGTGACACAGCTCTAAGTGAATGAAAACATCCTGCAAAGTTTTAAATCTGAAAGTACACCATGTATAAAGTTATTGTGTCTCAAAAGAATGAGTCGACACTGAATCATTTAAACGAGTCGTAAAACGAATCCCAAACCGTTTCATGTTGACATCAACATGAAACATTAGCATTATTGCCCACCCACTTTTTGCGTTGGTCTGAATAAAAATGCAAATTCATTCTTTGCCACTAGGTGCCGCCTTTGGAGCGATAAAACTAGCTGTTTCCCTGGTAACGGCTGTACACAAAGCAGCTCACAAACGCTGCTTTATCAGGCATTACAGGCATGATGAAATAAAAATGAGACCAATCGGACCAATCACCGCAGATTAGCATCACGCAAAGGAGGGTTTAATCAATCAATTTAATCAAAATGAATCATTGAGTGAATCATTTGGGAGTCGTTGAGCAAGTAAGGTAAAAATAAATGCATATTATAAGACAATGAAAGTGTTTGTTTTTTTTTTTTTTACCATGCATGCATGCCAACCTTTTGTTTGGGACTCCCAAAACCAAAATGTGAACCCTTCACTACCCATAATAGGGGCACTTTAAGACAAGGTGTAATATTGTTATAGAACAGCATCAGGTTGACTAAATATGTATTGGTTGTGAAGGGATGAATACACTATTAGCTTTCTATCTAAATAAAAATATAAATCACTAAGTCCGCACTTGACTAGACTAAGTCCGCCCTTGACTAGAAATATGCATACTCTTGCTCAACCAGCTAGTTCACAGAGCAATGTATGGTCACACCGTTGAGCTGCAAAGTAAGTTAGGTTTAAATTCTTTAAAAATGCACCTGTCTTAGAAAGATCAGGATAACACTAGATGAAAAGTTGATGACTCTTACCTCTTTTCCCTTTTTACTATTTTCTCCTTTGAATCTGTCTTTTCTTCCCTACTTACATTCATTGTGATTCCATGTGCCGTACCGTACTCATGAATGTGCTTTACGCAGCAATTCTTTCTGTGCTCCATCAGAGCAAATAGAATCCATCAACCTGTAGATAATCACCTGTAGATAATTCATTATAACCTGCACTAGAATGCAAGCCTTCACAATTACCCTCCGAATAGACACAGAACACGCTGAAAGGGTGATATAGCGTGTCATTTATTTCAGTGTCTCTCCTCATGTGAAATCTTGATGCATTAGCAGTTTTTACTTTCTGTTCCCCATAACCTGAGCAAGGCCTTTTGCTATGTAGAGGACACCGATTTTACGAAGCATAAAGCCATCACCTTTTTGTGTACATTAAAGATGTGAAGCGGGTAGTGGTGAATTGAAAATCAATGCAATCTCCTGCAACCGTCAGCATAAGGCATCTTGTTTCCCACTTGATGGACGAGCCTGCTCTCATTTAAGTTCTTAACATGCCCCTGATTGTATCCCTCAGCAGCCCTGTTGCGCACTCGGCAGCATCTTAATGCCCTCTATTTGCCAAGCTCCTCAGGTGAGGCTCTCAAAAAACAGAATTTCTTGTCTTAATTATTTTCCTCTGTCATTAAAAAAGGCATGGCACCACTGCAGCTATGATAATTATGTGTGACCTCGTTGATACGGCATTGACTAATCCTCTGAGAGGGGCTGGAGAACAATAAATGTCCTTGTCTGACTTAAATGTTAGTGACTGCATTGATAAAACCTGTCCGAAGTGTAAAATTAGGTGAAGTGGCGTCATTTTATGTGAGAAAAGTTTAATAAATTATCCTTTTGATAATTTATCAAAAGATAAATTGATTGATCCTATTCCATCTCGTCTCCTTCAAGCTATTTCTCCTGCACCCACTCACATCAACACATCCCTTCACACTGGTGTTTTTCCCTCAACATTTAGACAGGCTCGTATAACCCCACTACTTAAGAAACCCACCCTTAACCCATCTCTTTTAGATAACTACAGACCGGGCGGTTTCCTTCTTTCTTTCATTGCAAAAAATATGTGAACAAGCTGTCTTCAACCAAGTTTCTGCCTTTCTCAAACAGAACAACCTCCTCGACAGCAACCAGTCTGGTTTCAGAAGAGGACATTCAACCGAGACTGCCTTGCTCTCAGTTGTTGAAGCCTTAAGACTGGCAAGAACAGATTCCAAATCCTCAATACTTATCTTGTTGGATATGTCTGCTGCTTTTGACAAGGTTGACCACCAGATCCTCCTTTCAACCCTTTTGGCAAAGGGCATCTCAGGAACCACACGCCAGTGGTTTGAGTCTTACCTCTCAGGTAGGTCCTTCAAGGTATCTTGGAGAGGTGAGGTGTCCAAGTCGCAACATCTAACTACTGCTGTGCCTCAAGGCTCAGTTCTTGGACCACTTCTCTTCTCTGTCTACATGGCATCACTAGGCTCTGCCATTCATAAACATGGCTTTTCATATCACTGCTATATGCTGATGACACTCACCTCTACCTCTCATTCCATCCTGATGATCCGGCGATAGCTGCTCGCATCTCAGCTTGTCTTACAGACATTTCTTGCTGGATGAAGGACCATCACTTCTTTCTTTCTTTATTTTCTTTATTTATAAAGCACTTTCACACAACTACCGGCTAAGAAAAAATAAAGCTAAAAAAACTAGCCAGATAAGAAACAACACAACATCAAAACACAGCATAACAATACAATTGACATGGCTAGATAAAGGCTATTGAAAGAAGTTGTTTTTAAGCCGGCATTTAAATTAGGGATGTAACTATATCACTTTTTCAGAACCGATACGATCCGATACTGAAAACTCTGAGGATCGGCCGATAACGATCCAATCTGACATAGCGCAGTTTTTTTTTTTATCAATGTAGAATTTCTATACTTCTCTGTGTTGACCTGATCGTCACTCTTCTGTAGTTAAACACAATCTATTACAGTGTTTCTCAACTGGTGGGTCAAAAGTGCTGGGTATGCAGTCCAAAATTGGGTCGCGAGACCGTTTTGAGTGGGTCGCGGATTGTATACAGCCAAAGAAATAACATCAACAAAAAACATAATTCTAAATGCTATTCTGATGCGAGACTTTTATTTTAAAAGACGTGCATGAAAGCTGTTGACACTTCTGTCAGATACAGTTTAAGTAAAGAAAGACTTCCTGAGAAAAACGCACTGTCCCGATTCAGTATCTGCAGTCAGATGTTATACTGTGCTGATAGCGCGCGCTCTTCTATAGCACGTGCGAATGTGGCGCTGCGCTGTATATCACTTCACTAAAGCGCAGAAACCACAAGCATGCAACTCGTGAAATAAAAGTATAGTACCAAAAAATCACATAACTGGTACTGTGTGTGTTAGCTGGGAATAATTTATATGAAGGTATGATATTCATTCTATACAGGAGCAGTTTCCACATTTCATTAACAGTCACCTAGGTTGTTTTCATAACCCAAAAATATATGTTTATGTTTAAATGAATGTGGTGGCTCATATCAACTTAATTGTATTAACAAAAATTAGTTTGGGACTGCTATTTAATAGCCTTAACTTATAGTCTGTTTATTCAGTCATGTTCTTAACTTTTTTTTTAACATAGTCTTAATTTTTGCGAAATAAACTTGCTTTGTTTTTTAACTCTATATATTATATATATATATATATATATATATATATATATATATATATATATATATATATATACATTATATTGCCAAAAGTATTGGGTCACCCCCTTCTAATGAAAGGTTTGGCTGCTTTAACTTTAGTAATTTCTACGAAAACTCATCACCAAACACCAATGACTTGTACATTCATTATATGGACACAAGTACTGGGACAACCCCTTCTTTAGAAGAGAAAAAGGCACTTCTAAACTGTGGCAACAGAGATGGAAACATAATTCATGTACTTATAAATTGTATTTCCACCTCTGTTGCCACAGTTTTGAAGTGTATGAAATGACTGTACCTATATATACAAGTCATTGGTGTTTGGTGATACATTTTTGGCTCAAGGTCTGTATTTAAAGTCACACCAGAGGTGTTCAGCTGGGATTAGGACTTGGTTTTTCTGCCGACCATTCAAATTCTTCCACACTGATTGAATCATAATTTATCTTTGATCCTTGCCTTATACACAGAGGCACTGTCATATGGGAACTGTCATATTAGAATAGAAAAAGGTCCTGTCCAAACTGTTGCTATAAAATTAGAAGCACACAATTCCATAGAATGTCCTTATTCCCTAGAATGTCCTTAATTAAACATTAAGATTTGTACTCATGGAAATTACTAAAGTAGTCAAACCTTTCATTAGAAGTTTGGGTATTATATATATATATATATATATATATATATACACTAGTGACTAGAAAAATAATGGGTACCAAATAAAATTGAATAATATTGTTTGTCACACATTGTAATATACATAAATATATATATATATATAATACATAGCAGAAGAAAAAAAACAAACAAACACTTTTATATATAAATATATACTATACAATTATAATAGAAAAATAATGGGTACACAAATATATAATAAGGCACTAAACATATGATAGATAGCAGTAAAATACAAGAAAAAAACAAACAAACACTTTTATATATAAATATATACTATACAATTATAATACATTTATTTTACATGTATCAGTAATGCAAAAAAAGTATTATAAAACGAAAGGCTCGAATAGATGCACAAAGGAAACACTATTATTATCTTTCATTGCAAAAAAGTATTATAAAACGATTAATGTGAAATGTGCTTGAAACAAACAGATGCACAAAGCGAAATGCACAATTAAGTGAAATAAAAGGACAGAGGGAAGAGATAATGATAGGAAACAACACAGTGTTGGGGAGTCCAGCAAGCACACAACCCTCCGAGTTCATAGAAATAAAAGGACAGAGGAATTACATAATTTAATTACAAAATAAAAAGTAATTGTAATTAGTCAGTGTTGGGGAGTAACTAAGAACATGTGTAATTAAATTACGTAATTTAATTACAAAATAAAAGTAATTGTAATAGTTAAGGATTAAGAACAGAGTGTAAAATACATTACTTATGAAATGTTAAGGATGATTTCTTTCATTTTTTTAAATTGCAACTGCTCAAACAAATTTCTTTCAGAAATTTTATTGCATGTTTTATATATCAGAAATTTCCTATATGGGTTTATGGTTTTATACTTTTAAGATTATATTTCCTATATGGGTTTATGTATTCCATGCTTTTTTAAGATGTATACTGTTTTTTTCTATGCATAGATTCCATTTTATGTCATGTATAGATTTTAAAATCAATATCTATTAAACTATTAAAATTTAATTTATTGTTATGATTTTTAAATCTGTATTTAACCTCATAAATGATTTTAAAGTAAGTCTGATTTTGAGGTGGCTGTGCTTCAAATGGGACATCGGATGCCTATTTTCCACAAGTTGGTATGATTCTTTAGGGTAATCTTGAAATGGTCTCGGTGGGCGGTGGGTGTAAAAGAACACAGCGACTCGTTTCGGTGCATATCTCTTTACATGCTAATGAGCTCTGCTCACCCCGCCACTCTCTTCTGTGGAAGATCAAAGGCGATTTGCAGATAATCATAAAAAAATATAAAGTAAAGTGGGAGACTTACTTCTTCTGGAGGTGCAGCTGGATCATGAACAATGGTTGCTAATCCATCCTTTAGTTTTAACTTTTTAACAAAACTTGCCTTGAATTGGCCCTTATTCAGAAAGCAGTCTGGAGTAAAATGATTTGCGCAGCCAGTCATAAACTAATTTAGTGAAAGTGAAGTGATGTGTGGCCAAGGATGGTGACCCATTCTCAGAATTTGTGCTCTGCATTAAACCCATCCAAAGTGCACACACACACAGCAGTGAACAAATACACCGTGAACACACACCCAGAGCAGTGGGCAGCCTTCTATGCTGAGGCTCCCGGGGAGCAGTTGGGGGTTCGGTGCCTTGCTCAAGGGTCCTCACCTCAGTCGTGGTATTGAGGACGGAGAGAGTGCTGGTTATTCACTACAAAATCCAAATTGCTTGATAATTGAGACTGTTTAGGCTTTTGGGGGATCAAAAAGGAGTAAATTTTTACCATTGTAGGGTGGTTGTGTCCACACACTGCAAAGACATACTTATATGCAAATGGAAGATATTGTGCATCCAACATCTCCTTTAAAATTAAAATATTATAATCTTAATTCAAGTGATGAAGGCTTTCGAGAGTCTGACAGTAATTAGTGTTAAACTCTACTGTAAGTTTAACCCTGCCTGCTTTGCATGTTTGAAAATGATTAATAGTTTGAAAATATTAGAAAATTTAGAAAAGTAATCAAAAAGTAATCAAATGTAATCAGTTACTTTACTTTTATAAAGTAATTGAAAAGTTACACTACTTATTACATTTTAAGTAGGGTAACTTGTAATCTGTAAACCTATTACATTTCCAAAGTAACCTTCCCAACACTGGTAGTGCGTTAGTTTATTGAGCCTTTTCTTTTAACCGTTTTAAACCTCGGTTTCTGTGTGCTCATGAAGAGAGTTTGACTATAGTAACCGAACGCAACGCGCAGTTTGAATGCTGAATGGAGGATGACAGACAGCCGCAGCGGAGAGAAGAGTTTACATGAAATTGAATTTAACGACTTAAATATTCATCTGTACCTCAGATTAAACTATGGAACAGCTTCAGAACAAATATAGTGCACAAAAATCTTTATGGTGCTTTATGATGTTTTTGTGGCTTTCGTGGGGCTTAACAACAACACAGAATAGTATACACACAACATCGGATTTGGATCGGTCTCGTCTGACTGATACCCGATCCACAGAAAATGACCGGATCGGAGCCGATACCGATCCTGAGTATCGGATCGATGCATCCCTAATTGAAGTACAGGCAAAGTGGGCGCAGCTCTAATAGAACCTGGTAATTTATTCCATAGACTAGGACCAGCAACAGCGAAGGCTCGATCACCTCTGCAATGGAACCTACTGTAAATCTAGGTACAGAGAGGAGACCAATGGCGCTTTTCCACTGCATGGTACGGTACGGTTCGGCACGGCTCGCTACGGTACGGTACGGCTCAGTTCGGGTCGGTTTGCGTTTCCACTGCAGTTTATTACCGCTATAGAGTGGGCGGGATTATTCACGCGTCGTTATAATTGCGCCGCCTCTACTGCCGTGACATCATTGTAAACGCGCCACAAACAAACTCACAACAAAGAAAGGAGACAGAATAGTGTTCTTCATTCTCGGCATGTGGATGTTTTTAACAGCAATGGAGAGGTCTATGAGAACGCTTGGGATTTACCCCAGAAGCAGAGACTGTGGTGGCAGTGCCACGGGCTGTAGAGAAGGAGGGCAGGTGTGCTGCGTTACTTGATTAGTTAACTATTCATGTAGCGTGTTCTGTAAAGTGAATTATCAATAAACTTTTGAATATTTCAATTTACAATGTATCCCATGTTTTTTTTATTTATGTGATGGTTTTTATAATCGTGGCATTAATCATTTGTCTTTTTCAAGAGCTTCATTACGTGCTCATACAATAATACATATTTAATATAGTCTGGAGGTACACTTATTCGATCAGATTGTTTTTAATTGAAGCAAAACACACATACAAAGGTAACAATATAAACAGAAGACATACTCTGAAAATATAGCAAGTTCAAAAGTATATACATAAGGCTTTTTCATTCCGCGTCGCCCATCAAGCTCTCACTGGATCCGCTCCTCCGCTATCACCGAGAGTAACGTCTGTACTTCCTCAACAGACAACGACACTGCTATTTTGTGGTTGATATAAAAAGGTGCGTTTGTTCAAACAAAAGTTGCGTCCGATCCTTCGAAGATCAGTGACGCAGTAATGACGATTTTCTCCGGCCAATCAGTGATCAGTAGAGTTTACACGTCACGTTTTGGTAACGGTACGGATTGCTTGGAACCCCGGCCGAGGTGGTACTAAAAACGTACCAGGTACTAGGTACGGTACGAATTGTGGTCAACCATATCAAATGCATAGCTTAAGTCTAGAAGCACCAAAACCATGGCATTCCCTTTATCTGTTTCTAGTAAAATATAATTTACAACTTTTAAAAGTGCAGTTTTCGTGCTGTGTTGAGACTTAAAACCCGATTGGAATTGTTCAAGAATATTATTTGACATCGAATGGGACTGCAGCTGCATCAACACAATTTTTTCAAGAACCTTAAAATGAAATGGTAAATTTGATATAGGCCAACAGTTGTTAAAATTTGAAGAATCCAGATTGGACTTCTTTAATAATGGAGTTACTGTAGCTGTGTTTAGGCAGTCAGGAACAACCCAACTAATTAGACTAGTGTTACAAATAGTTAAAAGATCATGTCCAACGGTATTGAAAATCTGTTTTAGAAATCTAGATGAGATTTTATATTCACCTTCAACTAAACCTTGCCAAGACAGAACTGCTTGTGGTTCCAGCAAACCCATCATTTCATCACAATTTCACCATCCTGTTAGGCACATCAACCATAACTTCTTCAAAAACAGATAGAAACCTTGGAGTTGTGATTGATGATCAGCTGACTTTCTCAGACCACATTTCTAAAACTGCCCAATACTGCAGATTTGCTTTATTCAACATCAATAAGATCAGGCCCTTTCTTTCAGAGCATGCTTCACAATTCCTTGTTCAAACTCTTGTTCTGTCCAGGCTGGACTATTGTAATGCTCTCTTGGCAGGTATTCCAGCCACTTCTATCAAACCTTTACAATTAATCCAGAACACGGCAGCAAGATACATTTTTAATGAGCCGAAAAGAATGCATGTCACACCTCTGTTTATCAATTTGCACTGGCTTCCAATAGCTGCTCGCATACAATTCAAGTCATTGATGTTTGCCTACAAAACCACCACTGGCTCTGCACCATTTTACCTAAATTCATTACTTCAGACGTATGTGTCTAGAAGCTTAAGTTCTAGAAGTGAACATCGCTTTATTATTACATCCCAAAGAGGCACAAAATCACTTTCACTGACTTTTAAATGAAATGTTCTTTCCTGAAGAAATGACCTGCCTAACTCAATAAGAGCATCTGAATTCTAAGCCATCTTCAAGAATCGGCTAAAACACATCACTTCCATCTTTATTTGACCCTCTAACTCAGCACTCTCTATTCTAATTATATTCTTAAAAAGTAAAATAAAATCTTGCCCCTTTTAGACTTGTACTTGTATTTACTAACTGCTTGCATTCTTTAAAAGGGTCATCGGATGCAAAATTCACTTTTCAAGTTGTTTGAACATAAATGTGTGTTGGAAGTGTGTGTATACATCCATCCTATAATTATAAAAATCCACCCAGTGCTTTTTTTTCTATTTTAAAATCCCCTTTCTCAAATCAGGCTGTTCTGAGAGTCCTGTCAGAATGACGTACTTCTGCAAAGACCACTCCCACGATAGTTGATTGACAAAGCCGTCTTACCTTAGACCCGCCCTGAGTGAGCTGAGTGAGTTTCCTAATAATGTACTAGTTGGCCAATTTCACAACAAAAAAATTAAAAAATACAGTACTGCTCCTCACCTCACAGAAGAGAGGGGCGGGTCACCCGCAGAGCTCTGATTGAGCTGAGTGAGTTTAAAGCTAATAATGTAGCAGTTGGCCAATTCACAACAAAAAAAAATAAAAATAAAAAACAGGCTTGCTCCTCACCTCACAGAACAGAGGGGCGGGGTCTGATTTTGAGCAGAGGGTAAAACAATAAAATGTTAGCATTTAAAGCAGCATTGAGAAATTTTAACGGCTGCTGAAAACAGAGCAAAGTATGTTATTTGACAGGGTAAAACAATAAAATAAAGTTACATTTACATCATTGAGAAATTTTAATCAAAGTATGTTATAGACTTTTAAATAAGACCTTAAATGACCCCTTTAATAAATTAATAACATACTGGCTTCTCTATTATTTTGTATTCTTTTGCAAAATTGGCATTTGTTTCCATGACCCCTTTTTATTTATTAATATAATAAAAAAATTGCTAACACTGGCTGGACTACGTCTAGCTATTTTTGTATTCTATCTATTTGTTTTCTTTTTTATTTATTAATATATAGCAATATGCTCTTTTTGTGTTTTTGATTGCTCTTTTGTTGATTGTTGCATTGTCCTCATTTGTAAAGTCGTTTGGATAAAAGTGTCTGCTAAATGACTTTGGATAAAAGTAAATGTAAATGGGGAAAGGAAAGGAAGGTGCCCATTTTAAGAGCAATATGCATTGTTGATACATTAAAACTATTTAGAAATCAGTTTAGTATATACAAGATGGTGATGGATATTTGGTTACACTTTATTTCTGTAGTCCACTTTAGACAATATACTAGTTCAGTAATTACACAACTAACTATATTTGGAACTAAAACTAACTATCATTAGAGTATTAGAAGACTGGGGTTAGCAGAACAAGTTAACACACTTGCTAAGTTACTTAGTCAGTAGAATGTTTGTTGGGGAACCATCAAAATAAAATGTTAGTAGGTATTAAGCAGCCAGTCTACTAATACTCTTATGGCTGCTAGATGAATGGCAAAAGTGGACGGTAACACCTAACAATAAGGTTAATTTGTTAACATTAGTTAACAACATTAGTAAACATGCACTAAGAATGAACAATACATCTACAGCATTTATTAATCTTAGTTAATGTTAATTTACTAAGCATTTACTAATGCATTATTAAAATCACAAGTTGTGTTTGTTAACAATAGTTAATGCACTGTGAACTTAATAAACTATGAACAACTGTATTTTCATTAACTAACATTAACAAAGATGAATAAATAGTGTAATACATGCATTGTTCATTGTTTGTTCATGTTAGTTAAAACAAATGACACCTTATTGTAAAGTGTTACCAAGTGGACTACTAAAATAGAGTGTTACCAGATAATTAATACTTTATGAACAAAAACATCTACTAATGTAGTTTTTATAGCACTACATTTAAATGTGCCTTTCATGATTACATGATTAAGCCTGATTTAAAGAATGAAGTTGATTGTGTAGTGTATATCAGAAATGATTTCCATTTAAAAGTTTGATTTAAATGTTTTTTTTTAAAACACTAAACCAAATATGCACAATTTGACTCTCCTAAGCTGAAAAATGACTGACAAATAAAAAGAGAGATATCTGAAAGGTAAACTTGTCCTTTAAATTATACATGTTTAATATCACAATCACAATCATGATGCAGCAGGACTGCACGTTATATTGCTTTTATACAACATTTCTATAATAAACAAACCGAAAAAATAATGCAACACAATTTTTTTTTAATGCCGTAACAGTAAGTTATTTAATCTCGAGGGCAACAAAACAAATAAAACATGGGTTACAATGGTGATAATTTGCTATGTTTTCTTTGGTAATAAACCTTAGCAGCGCAGAAACTTTAATTGGCATGAATCTCACCTAACAGTGTTTCATCTCTTCTCTGAATATACCCAAATAATAAGGCAAATAAAAATACATACAATCATTTGCAAATAAATCTTAGGTTTTTTTCAACATCAGTTTTCCCTTTGAAATAAACAAATTAAATATAGAGGTAGATGTAGATGTAAATGTATGGTAAACAAACAAATAATGAAACTAAACATACAGTATAATCCACTATTTTGATGTTATATTAATATGGAGTAACTAATATGGAGTTTAAAACATATCCTTGCTGGTCACAATTTTATTTCAAGGTCCAATTATCATTATTAACAAGCTATTAACTATGACTTGTGCCTCAATAAACTACTAATTTGCTACTTATTAATAGTTAATAAGGGAGTTTTAAGTTTAGGTATTGGGTAGGATTAGTGATGTGGAATATGGTCATTCAGAATATGTGCATTATAAGTAGTAATAAACAGCCACTATGTTAACAATAGGCATGCTAACAAGAAACTAGTTAATAGTGAGAATAATAGTGGCCCCTATACAAAAGTGTCACCTGCTTGCTTTTATATATTTTTTTTCTCTACCAGTGTAAGAAGCCTAAACGTCACGTTTTGTATGTCACAAAGCAACAAACAGGCAGAATTGTGTGTGGAGTGGGGCGACAGCAATTTTCCCTCAGTGCTCAGAGCATTCTGTAATCACCCTGGCTTTTCCAGCTCCACTTAGAGTTGTCCATTTCCTGCTCCTTACTTGCTCTGAGCGATCTTGGAGCGAGAGTAAGCCCCAACACTAAAACCTGCACCTTGCTCCAAGCAAAATCACACAACTCTGCTTTCACCCCACACCACTCACATGCTCTGGTCTGGAAGGCTGTGAGCACAGAAAAAAAATGAGTGAAACAATGAACTGTCCCTGTGCTGTTCTATTAATGCAGCAATCAATCAAATTTGTTATTGACATTTCAAGTTTTTGAACATGAAGTCTAGAGCTGTAAAATATAATTTGCAATAGAGGCAGTTATCGTAATAATTATAATAATTATTAGATAAAAGAAAAATCATTACCATTCAAATATTTTGGGCTGTTTTTTTACTGTTTTAAAAGAGGTTTATTGTGTTCACAAGGCTGCATTTATTTGATTAAAAATACAATAAAATAGTAATATTTTGAAACATTATTACAATTTAAAATTACAGTTTTCCATTTGAATATATGCTTAACAGCAATTTATTCATCTGATGCAAAGCTGAATTTGGTGTCACATGATCATTTAGAAATCATTCTAATGTGCTTATTTTCTGCTCAAGAAACATTTATTTTTATTTTTTATAATTAATATGAATGTTGAAAACAGTTATGCGGATTAATATTTTGTGGAAACTGTGATACATCTGTTTATGAAGTATACATTATTAATTATATGTTCTATGAACAGAATGTTCAAAAATACAGCATTTATTTGAAATATAAATATTTGATAACAGTATAAATGTCTTTACTGTCACTTTGATTAATTTAACGTGTCCTTGCTGAATACAATTTTGTATTTATTTCAATAAATAAACAAATTCTTACTGACCCCAAACTTGGCTTACGTAGAGTTGTAGCAAGACTATGAGCTTGTTTATAGACCCATGACACTAATCACATACTGAATAAATGTCTTTACACAAACAAGCATGTTCCCTACGGACCTGAGATCAAAGCCTCCCTGACCGAGTATTCATTAAGACCCTTCACCAGCTAACAGCATTCCTAACAGGGATTCAGGTCAATAATTCATGGCTCTTCAAATAAAAGGGAAACATCAATATTAATGATATTCAATCAGATATTGTTAGTTTTATACTATGATGTGAACACATGTTTGAGGAGTGTGAAAAGTTAAACAGCGGCAAAGCGCTAACACTGCACTGCCATTTGAAAATGAGGGTAGTGTTGTAGTTTTCACTTGTGAGTTGTGAATCTCTCATCGTCTGCCTGACTTTCCCTCTGACATTTCCATTGAAATATTGACAGTGGTCTAAACACCTTGTTCAGCATCCCACCACTTGTCAATGTGAGTCTGCTTGAGTTTGCATTGTGTGCATTGTAGAGTTCCTTGTACAGCAACAAACATCTCACATCCTAATTATCCATGGTTATTTTCTGGCATTAAAAACAAACTTTTGCTCTGAAATTCTTGAATAGCTACACTAATGGCCATGTCTATATGCAAACAGGAAGGAGCTATCCCTGCAAATGCAAAGCCTAGAACGGGCTAAACAAATAACCAACACGTACCTGAGAGGTAGAAGAAACAAGTTAATGATGTGTTATCTTTCAACATGAAGGAGAGCAAAGCAAAGCAGATTTAGACGTTTGAGAACAACTGTATGGAGATAAGCTCATAAATAGTTATTAAAAATGCTGAAGAGCTTCTGCAGTTTATCCTCTTTCAATACTGTTTCGCAAACAATATGAATGTGACTTACTGCAGAGCATAAATAGGAACTTTGTGTCTGACAAAAGTACAAAAAAATTACAAATATTTTTGTGTTAAGATATATTATACTGCGCATGGGATTCAACAAATCAATTAAATTGCAACGGATGAAATGTACGTTAAGTGTTATCAATCTACTGAAAATATATACAGTACATATAAATATTGATGTGTAAAAACAAATTTGAAAATAGAATTGACATCTTTTCAATATTCTGCAATTGTTTAAATAATATCAAATCAAACATGGCATGAGCTTGACCTATACACATTGGCTAAGATCGTAACAATGGTGGCAGTGCATGCTATTGCTAATACATTTGGATGGGAAAATCTGCAAAATATACATATTATAAAATATGAGAGCAAATAGTGTGTGACCTACTAATTTTAGCTTCTGAAGTTCCATAGGAAGGCATCATCTATTTTGCCTTCCCTGCTCATCAGGAATAAATAGAGATTCTTAAGCATGCCGTGAGCTTGAAGAGTAATAAGGAAAACGACAAAATACAGATGAAAAGTTAAACACTCCTCAGAACTTTGTTAGTCAACTGTCAGGAAATGTTTAAAATATTATTAAATTATGGTTCCTTGTTAAAGTATAAGGTAAATGGTGAGCCATACTGTATATGTCCTGTAAACAAAGAAAGAAAGAAAGAAAGAAAGAAAGAAAGAAAGAAAGAAAGAAAGAAAGAAAGAAAGAAAGAAAGAAAGAAAGAAAGAAAGAAAGAAAGAAAGAAAGAAAGAAAGAAAGAAAGAAATAGTAACCTTTAATTGTTACTTTACATTGATTTTTTATATTATTTATTATTATATTGGTTATTATTTAACCCACATAAAGTTTGGTGTTGTAAATCAATATTTAGGTTGATTTATTGATATGTAATAATATTTTTTACTTCTAATCAAAAATATCAAATAAAATGAGACATGAATTTACATTTATTTAAAAAAAGCAACACAAAGAAAGTATTACTTAATGGAAAATTTCACCCCAAAATTAATATTCTGTAATCTCTGTAAATTCTGATGTTGTTCCAAACCTACAATATGTTTTTTTCTTTCATGCACAAAAATAATAATAATAAAAAATCTTAGAAGCGGTCTATAAGGTGGTTGTTCTCAAGCCATACAATATTTTTTGCATGAGGAAGATAATTAAATTTAAGTCGTTATTCACTAATAACCTTGATAGCTCAAAAAAAAAAACTGACAAGAGATTTCTAATTCCAGAAGCCCACACCAGGTCACCGGATCACAACTGTAACCATATTATCTATCTAATCACTCATATCCTGTATTAAAACGTTACACAGATGGCCTGCCATTTTAAATCCAATCTCTTTTCCCTCTCTGTACTTTGCCAGAGATTACAGTCCAACTATTCTAAGGATGCTGTTTTGTGAAATTCCCAAAAGACTGGGTATATAGATTGCATTTTGTTTGGCAAGAGATCCCTGTCATGTGGCGTTATTAAAATGACCTCCAGGGATAGTATGACTGATTGAGTTTGTAAGGCTGAAACGAAGCCCTTTGCATTTTGTGAGTAACCCAATTTCAGTTGCATCTTCTGGGCCACTAAAAAAGTTGCCTTGCTCGGCATGTGTCATCCCTCAGATTCCCTATAAATCATTGCTGTCTTTTCATCCCCTTGGTGAAAGGGGCAAAAATAATCTCTCTGATAGTGCACAAAAAGTATCTTTCCGCCCTTTTGTCCTATATAGCAAGAACTGTCAATTGCGTTCTCACATAGATGGATCAGTCCAACTAATTGCAATGTCTATTAACGTAAGACCCCCTGTGGTGAAAAACTTTTTTTATATTGTTTACATATCTATCTGGTGCTTTTAATATGCTTAAATACAAACCATTTGCAAATACATCGGTCAACACCAATGCTAAACATTTTCTCCTTATGGTTTGAAACAACTCTTTTCCTACCATCAATGGGTGGGGCTTTTAATATAATTAGTATATTATAGGAACATAGTTAATGTAACATTGGCAACACATTAATAGATGTTTAATAGCAAAGTCAAGACAAATGCTAATAATATTAAGTACTGTTAGCTGCCAGGACGCTGTAGAGAGCGATATATAAGATGCATGACCACATTGATACGTTGCAAACCTGTATAATTCACTCTTCCTCTTTTTCTCCGAAATCAGTTTTTGGTTTAAACATATATGGCTGAATTAAAACAATATTGTTATTTTCATTGAGGAGCGTTTACAACTTCACGCAACTGAGTGATTTTTTTTTCATATTCTTAGCTATACTAAATGAGGTAAGAAGAGTTATATTCAAGCCATTTCAAAGCATTACAAAAAAAATAATTTTACAGATAAAAAAAAGTTTAAATATGCCATTTTGATTATCAAACATGGGAGGAATAAAATTAGTGACTGCAAGGGGACTAATGGTTTAACACTATAAAGAATCAGTCCCACTGGTTAATGAGAAAGGGTTCCTAATTAAGATAAACACAAGTACTGAAAAGAAGGTCACTATAGTGACATATACTGTATGTCTTTAAAATTATTAGATCAAACTGTAGGTGGCGTTACATAATATGCTCTCAATGTATTGCTGCTCAGCTCCAACCTATTGCATTATTCCTATAGATAATCTGTACAATAACATCCAGTAACAATCATCTAATAGCGCTTAAGCACCGCACACATGTCCACCATCAGCCCGCTATAACAAGCTGGAAGCACTCCATGGCAAATATGGCTTAGGAAGCAAGATGGTGCTGCATCTGTTACAAATTCAGGCAACTTGAAATTATATTATTACATTTCTCCTTTCCCCCACCCAAAAACGGCTGTCATTGCTGTATCTTTGATGGCACTGGCTGTTCATGTCCATGTAATTGACTTACATTAGTCAAATGAGCTGGTGATGGGAAGAAAACCATTTAGAAAAATGAGCATATTAGAAAATCACAGCTGGCTGCCCAGCTGCTTCGAGTGAACTCCGTATCACTGCGTATCACCATTCTCTTTGTGTCCAACTAGGTCATTTTCACCACTAACTCCAGCAGGGACAACACTTAACCTGGAATTAACTTGCCCTTTCACACTGATCTTGGATTGGTTTTGCAGTCTGCCTCGTAAGAAGGAAGGTTAGTACTTTAGATGTGAATGCTGGTCCTGGATCAGAGGCAATAGGGGAGCCTTACAGCTTTTAATCTAATCAACACAGTCAGGAAGAGCGATGAGCACATTTGCTCTGTTTTGTTGGGCCTCTTTCCTGCTAACAGTGTAGTGCATGAACAGCCAGCCATTAAGAGGAATTAGATTTCAGCTTAGCTCTGGCTTTGAATGAGGGCTAATGTTTTGAGTTTGACAAATCGCTGAGAAGAGCCATTTAAGTGTCCCAGCGGCACTGAAAGGGAAAAAAGTGAATTGAAATTTCCCTTTAAGGAATTTGAACTGAACTGATTTATTTCACGGAAAGTATTTCACAGGGTCAGGCCAGGTCCATCTGAATATTAAAATCTTGGTTGTTTTTTTTTACTGCTAATGAGTAATCAGTGCAGGAAAAAAGTGCCTTTAAGCATTACTTAAATGATTAGTTCACTTTCAAATTCAAATTTCCTTATAATTTACTCACCCCCATGTCATCCAAGATGTTTATTTCTTTCTTTCTTCAGTCGAAAATAATTAAGGTTTTTGATGAAAACATTCCAGGATTTGTATCCATATAGTTAGCTTCAATGGACTCCAAACGGTTTCATGGTCAAGAGTACAGTTTTAGTGAAGCTTCAAAGGGCTATAAACGATACCAGACGATGAATAAGGGTCTTATAAGACGATGAATAAGCCCCCCCCAAAAAAAAAAAATATCTTAGATGTGATCTATACGGTTTCTTTTTTTCAGGTCTTTTGAAGCCATAGGCCTACAATATCTGTGTGTGAGGAACAGAATTGAACATTGACAACCTTGACATCTCCCCTTGCTGTATTCTTGAAGAAACTTTTGAGTCAGATAGAAATGAGTCATTTTATTAAGTTTATACAACCCATATACAAATCTGAATGTTCTGAAATGAAAGCATTAAATGAATCATACTGATTCAGTTCATGAGTTCAACTCCCTCAGTGATTTTCTTGCAGTGAATAACTACTCCATTCTCAGATCTTTCTCGACACAAAGCTAAAGCATATGCAAATATACAGTATTGTACATAAGCCATATGGGTGTTTTTTTTACATTTATGGTTATTTTTGTGTCATTTTGAAAATCTTGAAAACTCCAGTCATCATTGTAATTGTAAGAAAAAGGATGACCAGTACACTAATCAATATATTTTTCCATGAAATTAAGAAAACCACGAGAATGATGACATTTCTAGATTTCTATAGATTTCTACTCAATTATTGAATTCCTTAATTGTAACGAAGTGCTTAAGTTGCCAGTTTATAAATTGAATGCGTGGTGCAGTGCTAGACTCATTCACTTATACATGCTGGTTGTGTTATGTAGTTTTTGAATGTGTGATAAGCTTACGCTTTTACATGTCAACGTTTAGTCCTCATCATTCATCACGCTGCCTTTCTGTCCACTTAGCTAGCGGCAGATTGCAGATTACATCAGTAACCATGGAAATGCCTTTCCAAGGGGACACAGAGCCTGACTTCATACCGTTAGTAGAGAGAGAAGGAGAGAAGGAGGGGGGATTTCAATAGCTGAACTCTTCAGTGTGAATTATTTTCCATTTCTCCCTGACAGCTTGTCTTCATAAGATTTCAAGAATCATAACATGATCCATCTTACACTGAAGTTACTTTCCTGTTTAGTTAATCAGCTGAGAAATACTGAGTCTGCCTATTACACACGAAGTCCTACAGTTAATAACCCGGATTATGAAGTGGTGGTTTAATATTTGGACCAGGATAATACTTAAATCTAAGCTACGAATGATGCATATACTATGACTCTGGATAACACTGATTGCAAAACATCTTATGAGGCTAATATTCTATACTGGTGGTTAGATAGAGATGCATATTAAAAATCTCAAGAAAATACAAAAGCCGGCAATAAGTCAACTCAATTGTTATGTTATCATTTAATTACTTAATTATCCAGTTCTAAACAAGCTAATGAAATCTTACAGTTGATGTGGAGATTTTTCACCAGAAGGTCCCCGAAAACTGTTGCCAATTGGACATGTTGTACAGAGCCGCTCAGAAATAATGAAGTATGTTATTAACTTGTAATTTTGAGCCTCTTGTTTTTTGGATGCTGCGTAAGCAAGTGTATGTCTGTTTGTATGAGATAAAGACAGAGAGAAAGAGAAACAAAACAAGAGAGACAAAATGATGAAGCCATAAGAATTACAGATTGAAACATTCATCACTATTCTGTCAGAGCATATAGCACAAAGGCAACAGCGGCCAACATGGCAACACAATCTAAATACAATCTATGTGATTGTGTGATTAAAAACATACAGGTGAATTACTAATTATTAATCAGCTTCACAAAAATAAATATTTATTTATTTATGTATTTATAAAAACAGTGTTTTCAAGCACATGAGAGTGCATGGGGAGGGTAATAATATACATATATATAACTTACGTGTAAAATATCAATAGCACTAAACCTAATGCACTGCATTGTTCTCAATTATGTCAAACTCAAATCAAGTTTCCCCAAAACTGTGTTTTCTACAAAAGCTATCTGCCTGTGTGGAAAAATTTGTGAAATCAGCATACAAGGAAAATATATCAATCCAGGACATTTGCATAAGGGAATTATCACTCTTTTATCCTTCACCTCATTGCTCTTGTGACATTCTCACCTCAGTTTGGATGATTCCATCAAAGCCTTGAAAATCTTCAGATATTATCATGAATACAGAAAACAGATCATGAAACAGAAATATAACTGATATATATATATATATATATATATATATATTTTTTCTTATATATACTTATAAGATATATTGTAGTTAATTTATATAGATATTTTTGAGCAAGAACTAGTTACCTTCGATATCTCTGATTTCAAACCTAAAATGACATGTCAAAGCCTGTCAAAAACTAAACTAAACTATCTAAACAAACAAGAAAACATATCATTATGACATAAAACCTTGAAATGGTGAGATACTAAGTTATAAGTCAAACTTGTAAAAATAAAAAAATCATAATTATGATTATGACAGAAAAGATGAAAATATATTTTTATTTTTTGGTCAGAATTAAGACTTTTATCTCATAATTTCAACTCAGTTTATGACTTAATGGCATATAAAATGTAGTCCATGACTTTGACTCCACAATTGTTTACATCATGAAAAACATAATATTGATGTAATCAATACAAAATCACAGAATTTTTAATCTAACTGAAGAGTTAACATTTTTATTTAAAGTGACTACAAATGAGAAACAAAATGAAACTATTCACCCTAACAGTAACTCAAGAGGCCTTAATCAAGCCTTAGCTAAGAGTTTCACTGTTTTTCTACTGATGCCTGCATTGCAGTTGCCTGCCTCCTTTCCACTCTCTTCAGATGAATGATGCAGTCTGGATTTTCCAACACGCTCATGTTCGCTAATGATCAGCGTTGTGTTTTGGCCCTTGTCTATTAAGACGGAGACTGCTATGTTCAGGAGACAAACTGTCTCTTTATTCATTGTTCTTTCTAGCACTACACTGGAGGAATTAGTCATCCATTTACGTAAAGACTAAGCACCTGACCACTTTTTTAACTCTGTAAAAGTTTTCATCGTAGCATTGATAGGAGGAAAACGGGAGAAGGAACACAGAGGGGGAACAAGAAGAAATAAGTTTCTCTGGGCTATATTCATTACCCAGGCAGGGCGGGACAGATGAGTGTTCCTCTCCACTTAACTGTTCAGCATATATATTGGCTCAGAAGATTTCATATTCATCTATTAAGGTCTTGCCACTGAGGGAGCAAAGGCAATCAGCTGAATTCGATGCAGAGGTATTTACCTGAATCTTAATTCGTGTTCAGAAAAGGAGAAGTGCAGAAATGTTGAGAGAAGAATGGGGAAAGAGTGTGAGTTGGTTGGAGTGAGAAATAATAGGTGTGTAGAATTTTTATTCTTCAAAAGAAAAAAAAAATCTAAACTCTTAATTGTTAGTAACTTTCTTAATTTCCATAAATTTTCTCTATGAACACCCTTTACCATTCTTACATTCCCTTTCCATACCCCAGTCCTCTTCCTTCACATGCCTCCACTTTGGATGGCTACCTTGTCACAGCTTGGATCGATATGCCACGGTAATGACTGCTTATAAGGGCCCACGTGTGAATGACAGACAGGGGCAGGGAGACTGATATAATGCTGGAGCTGGCCTAATTAACTTCCAGTTGAGTCAAGAATATTCAGGCCCAATCACTTTTCCCTCCTCCTGCTGGTTTTGCCTCTTATAAACAAACAGTGTGGTTTGAGAGTTTAGCTTCACAGACTGAACCCCTTAGATATGAGAGTGTAGAAATAGTTTATGTTGGATAGGATGTGAATTTGAGAAAACTAGTAACACTGTTATCTATGGACCTTTTAAAAAAAAAAATAATAATTTCAGTGTGATTACAATGTAATTGCAAAGTTTAGTGTAATTATAAAAAAACTGTATGATATGTAATATATAAGTGTATAATGATATAATATTCAAATGTAACATCTGTAACAGGCACAGAAAAGACCAATATTAGCTTAGCATTACGTTTTTAAAAGTAGTATGCATTACAAAAGCACAAGGTGCCATAGCCCTCTTTTTCCTGAGACATTGTGCCCTTAAACTTTGCTAGATTCAAAGAATCCATTAAATTCCATGTCCGACTTTCGATCCCCGAAAGACTCAACATACCCTGTGGAATGTATAGGGACATCTATCACGCTTGAGTAACTGCAAATAACTATTTAAGCTTTTGGTTTTTCTCCTGTCACTTCAATTTTAACTCAAAAGCTAATTTACTAACGTCAATTTAGGAAAGATCAATAACACCAATGAAAGTGAGTGGCAGAATTTCAAAGCAATTTATTGCACTTCTAGATGAACTCCATGCTGATTCCTACTGGGGAACATGCAAGGCTCAGCTCGAGGTATTGTGACTTTAAGTTCCATATGTATAGTCTCTCTCTCTCTCTCTCTCTCTCTCTCTCTCTCTCTCTCTCTCTCTCTCTCTCTCTCTCTCTCTCTATACCAGCTATCGTAACCAATCACAAAGTCAGTTGCTTTGACTAAACAATTTAGAATTCAATTTAGTGTTCTGAAGTTCCAGTGGCTAGATTGCCTGAGTTGATAAACTCTGATTTGAGAGCTCAATGAAGTAAAAACTGTGAAAGTGATTTCCTCTCCCTACGAGTGTTTGTGTATGGCGTATGCAACCATTGAGTAGGGAAATTAAATATGCTACAAAATAAAAGTCCCTGTTGAGAAACTAGTGAGCTTTGGGGCAATTATTTGCCTTTTTGGTTTACTCTTTGAATTCCACATTTTAAATGAATGCAACAACCGGCAAAAACATTTGCACTGTTCACTTCTTGAACTTCTCTCCAAAGGCATGCAGAGGGATGATTGTCCATACATTGACAAGCAATGCAAAGAAATCATCACTGATGCAGTACTATACCGTTTTCTTATACTATGCTACAAACATAAAGCTTCAATATCATATTTAATTAACTTGCAGCCACAGTGCATACGATTAGAAATTCTACCTGAAAAGGCAAATGGAAGGCTTTACAACCTTCTTCATCCCCTCTTAGCTTATCTCGAAATTTGAGTTGGCAGTTAAACAAAAAAGGAACTGCAGGTTGGAAAATGAGAGATTGCTCTGGCAAAGAATGAACAGATGAACCGGCATTAGGGGAAGTATTAGGATCACCTGCAGAACAGCTGATCGATTTCAATCTTAATCTTGGCAATAAATAAATTCATTAATTCTTGTAAGCATATAGCCATGTTATTCAAAAATAAAAAACTGAAACAATTAGGAGACTTGATTGAACCTGAAGGACAGAGGTGTCAAGAACAGCAGAGCTGCTTGTCTATTCATAGAATGTTAATGAGAAATATTGTTCACATCACTTGTCAAGAGAAATTGAATAACAGGCATTCCTGTTTGTTTATTTGTTCTCAGCTGTCATCGGTTGATATAGAAGCCAGTGACTAAAGAACATGACTTTGTTTTGTGTATGATTTTTTTTGGTATGCTGGTCCTATGTCTCCTTGAATGTGTAGTCAGAGGTTTTACTAGAAAAAAGTATTAGGATGGAAGGCAAAGAAAGCAAGCATGAGCTTGAGTGAGTTTTCTGTCCCTACTTCTATCTAATTGATTTGGCTTTGCTTGACATTATCATTAACTTTTCAAAGAACAGAGGCCATCAGTTTATCTTGTAACAACCATAAAAGGACTGATTTTCAAATATAGATAATATACAATTAACAAGACATGCACAGGGCACTGACATTGAAAAAAAAGCACTGTAGCCTTAAGGTTGGTAAATAAGTTAAGTTGGAATTCAAAGGACGAAATGGAGTGGGACCTATTTTAATGGGCTTATCAAATATAAGGCAAGTCAAATTTATTTTTCATTTAAAATGCATTACATTTTTTACCTATGATAAAAAGTGCTATTACTGAGAAAAGAAACAGCTTCATATTCATAACACATACTGGGTGCATATCAGTTTATCCATTTAAGTTCAACAAAAAGTCAACAAATCTGAAGACACGGTTTTAGAAAATACTGTGATATTTTATTAAAAATGCGGCAGAAAATTTTTATACAGGTGTCCAGCCAGAAATATCATCTATCACGTAAGGCAAAAACTGCAAACAATATAAGACAAACTATTATTTAGAACCCTACATTTGACCCTTGTTGTACTGACAGGTAACAAACCAAGGGCTATCATGAATCATGTACTGATTTAATATACAAATGTAACTTTATAAACTCATTTGTTCATTTATTTTTAAATTCTTTCTTGCACTTTCAACATCTTTGTTATAGGATGCAGAACTGAAAAATATCAGTGTTTATTTTTTTTCTTTCGTTTGTATTTATTTATAGTAATCATAATTATTTGTATTTACACTCATTCACTTATGTTTTAATCCAAAATATCACAAGCCTGGCACAATACTTTACATATTGCTAGCATGTTACGAATAGAAATATCTAACATATACTTTACAAACATATCCAACTAATATAGATACCCCAATCCACTGCCTGTGTTATTTATTTATAGATATTTTTAATTATACAATGCTGGTCACATCTGAAGCTCAGGCAGTGATGATGCAGATTAAAAAAAAAATATATAGTAAAAAACAGAGAGATTTATGCATGTAAAACAAATTGGACGTGGGTTAGAAGTTGCCCTGATTTACATCCATCCCACTTTCCTTCATCAAACCAACAAATTAGAAAAAAAAATTTTACAACTACTCTCTGAACAGCTTGAATAGGCAACTTCACCCAGCACTGTAATGTAATTAGAAGCAATATTTCATTTTTTAACATCTGTATGGGGTCACGGTATGGGGTTATCAAATGTAAAGCAGCAATCAAACATGCAATATTCGTCAAACATTGGGACAAAGGAACACTCAGATGACTGAAATGGATATTGAGAGGCTTTGGAATAAGAATACTGTCTTCTCCTTTATTTATTTTTCATGTGTAAAGGCTGTCTAGCACATACATAATTTCAAAAATAAAAGATAATGGTTGATATATTTACACGCACCTTAACGAAAGCATAAGCTAATAATTGTCATATTTTGAACTAAACAACAGTAAAAGCTTTTGTAATTCTTTTAATATTTGTATTAGACTCACAAGTATATACATTTTGTCACCTTTACAAATTTTGTTATAATTACATTTCAGGCTGGGATTTTTCAGTTCAGTCCACATGTTTGGTATGTGACAACACTCTCAGAAAATAATATGAATGTGTTCGTCTGAAATATAGTTCCTGTATAATAACATTGCTCTCATTGTTGCTCTTGTTATATGACATATGGTATGGCACATACAAAGCTTCATCAGATCCTTCAACCTCTGCGTCGTTTATGTAGTATATGCTGTCTACGCAAGCAAAATAGTCCTTCAGAAAGAGTTCTCATCTTTTGGTGTAATGTCCCCTGCCCTAAACAAGCTTGGCTCCAAAAAAAGTATTACTTTAGTAACATTCATTTTTTCGCAAGTAGGTCATAGTTGACTTTGATATATTCTGCAAGAAGGCTTCATAGGAAAATAACATCTCATCCACCAAGATAAGTCTCAGAGTGGAACAAAGTCAGCACAGTTTGCCATGACAAACACAGGTTCTTAACCCCCAATGCCTTAGCAGACCATGTCCTATAGTTCTGATCATTCAGTGCAGAGCACAAAACTATACCCTGGTGGTAGAGTGCCCATGGGGCAGGTTGGTACTGTTCTGACTACCTCCAAAAGTGTTAAAATTGTGCAGGGGCTGCATTCCGGCCAGAGAGTTAGGAATCATTGTTATGGTACTTGGCGTCATGAGTGGGACGTCATCAGGCGAACGTCGTAGAGTAAGTGTGTAATCGGCTGGGCAGGTAAGACAAAGTGTATCGTGAGCTGGCAGAGAATCGCAGTCATGATGGTGATCGTGTTCCATCTGCTGCTGTTTCATCTGGAGTGACATCAGCTCCTCGCTCTGCAAATGTGCTATGTCATTAGCATTAGCCACTGCGTTAGCCGGTGCAGAGTTCCGCTGAGGGCTGGGCCCACGTCGGTTGGATTCGTGTCGACGCTTATCCTTCTTGTAGTAGAGTGCTGCGAAGGCCAGAATGTTAAGGAACAGGAGAGAAGCACCCACCGCGATTGTCACGCTGAGCTCAGTGGAGTAATCTCGCTTTGTTTCGATAACCACCGCAGAGTCGTCGCCCAGATCGTTGCCTTTACGCTGGTCTGTAGTTTGTTTGGTGTTGGCGGGAGGAACACCAGGATGGCGTGTGGTGGACGGCCATGTTTTACCTAGTCTCTTAGTGTACGGGAACGGCGTAGTATCCTGAGGAGGTATCTTAGTCGTGGTCGAGACATATTGAAAGAGTTCATTGATGTTATGAAGATGAGGAACCAGCTCTAACCAGAAGGCAACCTTAGTTGCGCGGTAGTGATCTCTCACCCTTGGCTTCAGCCCAATGTGTAAGTAGAGCTGGTCTTTTGGGTTGTATTTAGACCAAGCAACTTCCTCGAAGCGGTTAGGCTTTGTGTGGATGAATTTGGTGTCCTGTGGAACTGGCTGATTGGGATCCCTAAAAGGAGGAGAAAAAAAATAAAATAAAGAAAACATCAGTTTTTGCCTACCAGTTCAGAAGCAAATAGCATAATAAATGCAATGCAGTGTGTGATTTAAAATTGCATTATTAAAGAGCAAGTCTACACAGATGCTCATAAACCCACATGCATCAACAGCTTTAACCTCTGTGCACTCACTATATGTGTTTATGAACACACATATGCTATAATAATAGCTTAACCTTAGGCTGTTGAACCGAAGGGTATTATAACATAGAGATGCCTACTACATATGATCGTTTACAAAGATTCATGACCTCAAGAGTGTTCTGGGATATGATGCCTCTTCATCAGTCTTTTTGCTCAGTTTCAGAGCATCCAAAAATCTGCTCAGTACAATTTCATAAGTGACACGCTTGAACTAAAAGAATACAGAACTGCTCTGTATTTGAACAGTCATTACTGGTATAGCTTTCCTAGCCACAAAAAAAAGAACATACCTAGAGATAAAGGTTTTAACCGGATAGCCAATTTACCACTCCAACACATTATTCAGTCTGGGAGCAGGAGACAATCTAGCCGGGCATAAAAGGTTTCTAAATATGGAGATGAGGTGGTAAAAACCGGGCCGGCATTTCTCTCTGAGTGCATTAGCATTGTCAAGGTTTGTTTCTGAAGCAATAGCTTCACTTCTCCACAGATTTTGCTCAAATTTGTTTGTTTAAAAATTGGCCTCAGTAGTCATCTTTTGTCATCAGGTTTTTACATACCATTGCAGAGCACAACTATTTTGACAATAATTTGGCATGACAGCAAGGAACAATAAGTAGGATTTGCAGAGGTTTAAAGATATTGAGAAACACGGTTTGGAATGCATGAACTTAAACCTTGAAGGCTTGTGAGGACAAATGTACCTTTTTTATTGTTATTTGCTTCATTATGTATTTGAGGACAATATAAATAAATGACTAGATACAAAATTAACAAGAAATGTAGGTAAGACTTTATTTGAAGGACCACTTCTCACCATCAACTTGTTAGCATGCATATCATTAGAACTTATAATGCACATATTGATGTCTTAACCTGCATGACCATAGTTTAGATCCCTTAATCCTAACAATTAATAAACAAATACTTTACCACCTATTAATACTGTTAACACTTTAGTATAGAGACAAATTCTCACTATTAATTAGTTGCTTATTAGCATGCCTTTTTATTAACATATTGGCTGTTTATTAGTGCTTATAAAGCACATATTCTGCATGGCCATATTCTACATCCCTAATCCTACCCAATACCTAAACTGAACAACTACCTTACTAACTATTAATACGCAGCAAATTGGGAGTTTATTGAGGCAAAAGTTGTAGTTACTGGTTTGCAATAACAATAATTGGACCTTCAAATAAAATTTGACCTTAATAAGCACCTCAATAAGCAGCAAACAGGAGTTTATTGAGGTCGTAGTTAATAGTTAGTAAAGAGTGAGAATTGGTCCCTATACATTAAAGTGTGACCTAAATGTGTAGCATAAGCATGTGTTACAATGGTATTTTGAAACTAAAGGAACCTTAAAACCATCAAAAAAAGACAAGCAGCTATTAAGCATATTTGAAAGCATTTTTGCAGCCATTTATGTCCCCATGGATGTAGATGTACCCACCCTGGACATGGTGCCCCTGAACATATGCCCAAGTGTCCATATGGTTAATCCGACCCTGACAGACCGGGCAGTGAGGTTGAATGCATGTCTGACAGAGCAGATCTAGAGAACAGTGCCACTCTGGGTGAATATGGTGACTCTACCAGGGTCCATCACTAAAGCATAATGTTTAAATGTAATTAATGAAAACTGGATTGGAATTCAATGTGTTGTAATGTCACTGAATCTTTATTCATTTAAATTATCACTTTAATTATTAATAAATGGTTTTGTGTCAGGGATGAATTGCTGCTATCAATTTAAACATGTTGTTATACACAGTCTCTAGTGAGTAAATATCAATGTCAGGCTAAATGGGAATTTACTTTTCTGAGCCACACAATTGCGTATGTAGGGATTTATGATATAGATAGCAGCTATGTGTAGTTGTATCTATAGCAGCTTGGTATCATGCTTACCACCAAGTATTCAGAAAATTGACAGCTCATGTAAATTAGCTTGTATTATTGTATTACAAGGTGGCTGATTGCTAGTTTCAAATGGCTCATGCAAAATACTCCCATGCATAGCATGTAAATGTACATGATTTCAATCAAACAATCTTTCAAACTATTTCCGAGCTTTGTTCAGCTGCTATATTCATTCAGATTAGTATGGCTCTTGAGTGGTATGTCATTGTGTGAAACTTTCAAGGATGAAGGTTCAATGTTCTGCTGGTCTACTTGGCCTCATTTTTAGATTATTATCATATTTAATAACAGCAGAAAATGAAAGAGTCCCATATAAAATCAGAATTCTAGGCATCACATGATATGGCCATATGCATTGTTGTGATATGTTGTGCCGTTTTATCATTAAATTTCAAGGTGTGTTGAATATAATGTGCATGCGTGAAATCGAACAAAAGCCCTTTTCACAGTACTAACTAAGAGCAAAACAATACATGAATAAAAATGATTAAATAAGCACTACTAAATAAGTGAATGAATTGATGCTTTTAAAGGTGCATGGATGAATACTTAATAAGTGGATGAAATGGATAAAAATAATAAGTTGGATTTGAGAATTTTAATGATGTCCAATTTTAATGTGTCCATCAGGGGGAAAAATAAATAAATAAATAAAAGTTTGTCTGTCAGTATGTAGAGGCTTAAATGAACAGTTTACTGAAAAAAAAATCATGTAATCATTTCTCTCACGTCATTACAAACCTGCAGGACTCTCTTTTTATTTATAGACCACAAAAGGTGATATGTATGTGATCTTTATGTTATTTTTTTATTGACTGCTTTTTGATGCTTTTGGTCTTTTTTAAGCCTGAAAGTGCCAGTTCCTGTTCATTGTAATCGCATAGAGCAAATCAAATAGTTAGTCATAATTTTGTGTTCTATGGAAGAAAGAATATCATATAGGCATGGAATTACGTGAGGGTGAATAAATAATGATGCAAATGACATTCATTTTGGGGTGAAATATTCCTTCGGCAATGATGTCATGTGATATTTGAGATGTGTTGCTGATATCAAATGGAGGGCAGCTGATGGCAAATGTTAAATTTATTCATGGTTTGACTATATTATTTATAATGGCTTGCAAGGTAAATTATTGTGGAAAACACAATATATGTTTTCTTTTCCACAAATGATCTTCTCAAAAGGGCACCATCTTACTGCAGGCATATATGGCAGGGAATCAACAATCTAATTTAGCTACAAGCAATCTTGAAAGAGAATCAATGGTATTTCAGATGTTTGCTTTAACCTTTGGTTATGCCTATATATGTATGTAAGAAATAACAATACTAATGACTATTTCAGAATTCAGACCTGAGAAAAGCAAGCAATTCTCTAAGCTATTACCCACCAAGCCAATCTATGTACAGCTCCTTAATTTCTGTGTTTCAGATAAGAGCAGCACTTCACTAAAGTGGCACAGTGTACAGCACATGTCCCATTACATCCGCTTTGCTTTTATCATTTATATGACCAAACAGTTAGATGCGTTCTAGGGAGCTGAAACTGTGCACACAAAATTAATAGACAAAAATAACTTACCATTTTAAAGACAACATGAAATGTAAATTGCTATGGAATGATGTGCAAAGATTTTATAATAAAAACTGAAATATCATATTAAAAAAATAAAATATAAATAAATAAATAACACTTAAATGTTTCAATTTGCCTAAATCATTAAAATTGATGCAGAGTGGCTCTAACTCATTATTTCCTTTAGTTTGAATGGATCGAGTGCTAATATTTAGTACTAAGACAGTAGAACATTTTACTGTTTGTATCAGTTGTCTGTTTTCCAGACCAGTTGGTGAGCTGTGCAAAATGGAAGCAGAGCAGAAAAGTGGTGCACCTGTTTTTTTATATCACTTCTAATTGCTCAGAACGAGGTTGCACCACCAGTGAGCATGGAGCAAAATGGGAAATATTATATTTCTACAAAGTATTTACTGTGATAAATAATTTTATTTTACACAATGCAACATACAGGCCGAGATGTCAGTCAGCATTGGCCGTTTCACATAACAGAAATGCCTGTTGTCCTGAATAAACTGATTTTATTGGTTATAATACTGAATTTAATTGGTTTGGATGTTAAAATGTGTTCTCAGAATGACATCTTTCAGCTTGAGGTTAGCAGTTCCTCCACCAAACATCATTCCAACACTGGCTCAGATTTCAGCAACACACCAGCACGAGAGCCAGCACTATTTCAATAGAAAAGGGTTTTTCAATATTTGTTAAATGAGTTTAAGGATATGCATGAACAAAAATTGTGTAATTCTGCATATATACAAATTATCTATAGATGTTTCATTTTTAATTGCATTCATTCAAAAAGATGCATACAATAGTTCTGTACAGGATTACAAGATTAGAATTTAAATAAATCTGGAAATATTAACTGACGTATGAGTAAAAAATAACATAGCATTCCTGTAAAAATGAACTAAAATAAGTCAACCCATTATGCTGTTATATTAAACTCAAAATGCTATGTTAAAATAACCCACGGTTTGTCTATAATTGACCCATGGGTTTCAAAACATCTCAAATTGGGTTACTTTCATTCCGAGACTTTAACAATTTACAAGTTTGGAACATAACCGTATGTATTTATGTAATTGTATGTATAATCTTTTTTTCATTCAGGCTATTTAAAATGTTGGAAAAGGTCACAGTTACACAACAGTTGGACATCCGGTCCACCAACATTTCAGAACAGTTTAGTGCACTACTGTGAAGCTTCACTGTTTGTATTACTCCATTTGTCTGTGTTTGCAACATTCCAGACAAGCTGCCAGTCTGTGCGCTGCTCAGTAACACCGAACAGTTTACAAACTGTACAGTGTGATTGATATTCCACATTGCCTGAAGTATACAGTCATCACAGGTTTATATTCATTGTTTGTAGGCAATGGTACTTTCTTTTGAAGCCTTTTCCAGTCCTTAGTGTTGCATGTAACTACTACTGTTACTTACAGTTACTGTTGTATTAACTGCATTGCAGTGTCTGTTTCAGAAATTTATATCCGATAAGCCCAGACTAAGTGCCATGTCATAGCTATGCGTGCTCAGCCGTAACAGTTTATCAATGCCAGTCGAAATACAGCAAGTGAGCCTATTCAGATAAGTATACAGTGCTTATATTATTTAATTATTGCCTGAAGTATACAGTCATCACAGGTTTATATTCAGATTGTTCACACTGTAGGCAATGGTACTTTCTTTTGAATTACAAAAGCCTTTTCCATGGTTAAATCCACCATATCCTTAGACAGCATCAGGGAATGTTATGCTTCATTTCAGTCAGTGAGTATACTTCTGTAATGGCTCAAATCCATATTGATTTTCACTTTCATTAACGGATTTGACTCTCCCAGCCAGAATTTGGCAAACGGTGTGATTCCATGATGCAGAAATGCCTTTACTTAAAGATCCACTTAATGGTGTGTGCAGACTATAACTGGGAATAGTCATTTCTTCACATTTTCTTGTGCTTCCTGGAACTAATATCTGTGAAGAGCCATTATCGTCATTTGTAATGTAATTCACAATACTGACAATATTTCAGGGCTTGTAAAGCTAACTGTTGTGTTATGCAGTAACAATAAACAACTAAATTGCGCAAGCATTCCAGCAGGAAGTGTCATATAAAGAGTCGTTTACATCACCTCATTCAATTCGTAGCATGACAAGGTGATATTACTAAAGCAGGTTACTAATATTATTATTCCTCTAAAACACATAGTGAAAGTATTCTGCCTCCAGAGAGTGATAGACCTTCACTCTAAATCAAATTGTTTTGTTTTTGTCTTTTTCTTTTAGGTTCAGCCTGTTGGATCTTTTTTATGTTAAGTAAGTTTTCCCAGTATTACCCAATCACTGGGTAAGTGGTTAGTTTAATTTTCAGGGATCCCAATACATCCCTGCCCTCAAACACCCCCCAGCAGCAGCATTACTACAAGCCAGCCATTGACTTGCATAAGCACAGGCTTTTTGCATCTCTTACAGAGAGAGCTGTTCTTAGTGCTGCCTAATTGGTTTATTTGGTTAAATAAAGGTTTGCATCAGTTTTACATAATCTATAAAGTCTTCCCTGTGCTGTAAATCTTTTTTTTATGCGACACAACATACATGGATGAGATGTCAGTTCTGTCACGTTCCGTGTGAGTTTTAGTTTCATTGTCTGCTTATTGTGTTTTCAGTTTGCCTTTATCAAGTGACCTATCTTTCCTGTGTTGCCTGATTATGTCATTCTGTTCACCTGTGTCTTAATGATAATCCCATTAGTACCCTTTTTTTGGTTCATGTTTATAAGTCCTTAGTTCTCCCTTAGTTTTGGTCCGATCTCCGTTATGATTAGGTGTGTTATCACTGTCTCCTGGTTCCTGAGTTGTTTATTAAAGTGTTCCATGTTTGAATTGCACTATGATTCTCCAGTCCTATTCCTTGTACAAAACGCACACTGACAAGTTCTTACAAATGCTGATTAGAACTGTATTGATCCAAAATAAAGGTTATATTATGCAAACACAGTGGTTATGTAGTGGTTTTATTAGATTTTTTTCCGAATTTGTGTGGATTTAAAGGGATCATTTATCCAAAATTGAAATTTACTCAATGATTTATTCACCCTCAAGCCATCCTAGGTGTATATGATGTTCAGCTTTCAAACAAATACAATCGAAATTATATAAAAAAAATGTCCTGGGTCTTCCAAGCTTTATAATGCCAGTGAATGGCTGCTGAGATTTTGAAAGCTAAACAAGTGCATCCATCCATCATAAAAATTGCTCCACATGGCTCCGGGGGTGAATAAAGGCCTTCTGAAGGGAATTTATGCGTTTGTGTAAGAAAATATCCATATTTAAAACGTTCTAAACCGTAATGTCTAGTTTTTACTAACTATCATATACATATTCATTAGAGTGTGGCGTTCCAGTGGATGACGTAGGGCATTGGTGAAAGCATGAATGAATGATGAATGCAGAAGCATAGAGAAGAGAGCAAAACAAAACACTGGTCACAAATTAGAAGTATAAACCAAGGATTTGTAAAGAAAAATGTCTGAGGATTTCAATGTAAGCCAATAGGAGACTTGTTTTCCTTTGCTGTAAACCAAATTTGGTTCTAGCGAGACTAGCATAATCTCACTGAAGATTATGCTATGTCTACGTCCTACGTCATCTGCTGGAACGCCACTCCCTTGTGAATGTGCATACAACAGTTAAGGGAAGTTTGAGATTACATTGAGAAAGTTTTAAATATGGATATATTTCTTACACACATCGATTCACTTCAGGAGGCCTTTGTTACAAGGACCAGGATTAAGAACCACTGCTGTAGAACATCTCTCTCTCTCCCTCTCTCTCCATCTCTCTCTCTGTGTGTGTATACAAAAGTCAATAGGGTTCAATGTTGTTTTGGACTTAATTGACATTTCACAGAAGAAGTAAAGTAATACTGGATTGGAACAACGTGATAGTGAGCTCCAAAGATTTCCATCTATCCATTTCAGGTTTTTATCTCGAGTCTGCTGTTGATGTACAATATACCTGACCCTTAAAATCCATAAAGCCAATGTTGACACTTGACATCCAGAACACCAGTGTGTGCAAATTTTCATCAGTGATAGCATTAATGACACATGTCTTGCTCTCTCCAGACTAAGCACCCAAGCTTGACAGCCATGGCAACAAATTAAGGTTACAAATGAGACATTACATTCTGCACATTTCCCTCCATGTTATTTATTCGCCCTGATTTTTTTGTGGAAACACTCAGAGAGGCTGATATCACCACTGGAGTGTTTACCAGAGGCTGGAGTGACTCTTTTGCAAAGCGAGCATTCTCCAAGTGCTGCTGAAATTGCTTTCGTTTTTCCTCCTCTGTTTTAAAGTACTAGCGCTGAGAGAAGCACTTAGCCAGCGGAGGGAGAGCAGCCTGACGTGAGGTACTGATGAGCCTGCCAATCTATCTCCAGACACACAGGTATCACCTGGAGTGGTGCCAAACAGCATTGCCTGTTCTGCCTGTAAATGGCGAATGGCACCCTGAAAGTATGAGGGGGCCCCAGTCACTTATATTTCAAGTAGGTTCGGGATGAATTGGGCTTGCCCTGAGTGCAGTGATGCTATATTGGGAAAAGGATGGAGAGAATATTCCCATAATTCAAGAGGCTTGTCCGAAACCATTAAAATAATAATCTGACTTACATTGTCCAGTCTTCAAATTGTGAAATGTGAGGAGACAGCAAAGGATACTGAAGGTTCTTTAATCAAAAGCATGACTCATTTAGGACAAGTTTCCTAAATATAATGTGATGTTCCACATTTTGTGGTGTGAGACAGTTAAAAACAACCATTCTTTATAGAATAAGACTTTTAATCTTTAGAACTCTTAATAGACATCTGTTAAACATGCTAAAATGATCAGGTAAAGAAATATTAAGTGCTGCTTAATAGGTCAATGACAAATGTCCAAGATCAAAAAAGGGAGTTTTTTGACAACCATCTCTAGGGTTTACAGCGAATGTCCAGCAGTTGTGTGGACAAAAATGCCACGTTGATGTCAGAGGTTAGAGGAAAATGGGCAGACTGATTAGAGATGATAGAAAGGCAACAGTAACTCAAATAACCACTCGTTACAACCAAGGTATGCAGAATACCATCTCTGAACGCACAACACGTTGAACCCTGAAGCAGATGGGCTACAGCAGCAGAAGACCACACCGGGTGCTGCTCCTGTCAGCTAAGAACAGGAAACGGAGGCTACAATTCGCACAGGCTTGCCAAAATTGGACAATAGAAGATTAGAAAAATGTTGCCTGGTCTGATGAGTCTCGATTTCTGCTGCGACATTCAGATGGTAGGGTCAGAATTTGGCATAAAGAACATGAAAGCATGGATCCATCCTGCCTTGTCTCAATGGTTTAGGCTGGTGGTGGTGGTGGTGAAAAAGTGTGGGGGATATTTTCTTGGCACACTTTGGGCACCTTGAGCATTGAGCATCGTTTAAACACCACAGCCTACCTGAGTATTGTTGCTGACCATGTCCACCCCTTTATGACTACAGTGTACCTATCTTCTGATGGCTACTTCCAGCAGGATAATGCACCATGTCACAAAGTTCAAGTCATCTCAGACTGGTTTCTTGAACATGACAATGAGTTCACTTTACTCAAATGGCCTCCACAGTCACCAGATCTCAATCCAATAGAGCACCTTTGGGGTGTGGTGGAACGGGAGATTCACATCATGAATATGCAGTCGACAAATCTGCAGCAACTGCGTGATGCTATCATGTCAATATGGACCAAAATATCTGAGGAATGTTTCCAAAACCTTGTTGAGTCTATGCCACGAAGAATTAAGGCAGTTCTGAAGGCAAAAGGGGGTCCAACCCGGTACTAGGGAGGTGTACATAATAAAGTGTCCAGTGAGTGTATATATTGTATATACTGTATATATATATAAATAATGCATTGAGAAAATATATAAAAAATATTAAAATAAATATATACATTTATCTATTTATTTATTTTAATATATTTTAGTTATTTTTTTCAATGCAATATTTACTACAAATGTAATAATTATGTATGTATTTGTAATTTGGGGAAAGGCTGACTATGACTAATAGCCCTATTCAAACAGGATTAGTTTTCTAAACTACGTTTGAGTTTCAATTCTCATCACCCGACGTCTGCGATTTCCGTGTAGCAATTTGGATGGGACTAACATCTTTGTGTTTATTACAGAGATGGGAGGGTCTGTTTTGTACATCTAGGCATTACAGAGATCACACGTTCTATATGCATGCATTGTGTATATTCATTCGGATTGATTATCGTTAGTATTTACTAAAAGTATTACAAATACCATAGTTAAGCTAGGGCTAGTATAGTAAAACCATGGTTAATTTGAAGTTACTTTAACTGAAGTTTTTATTATTATTATTTATTATAGTTTTAATTTTATGTAATTAAAACATTATGTAATTGAGTGCAGAAATGATGGCGAGTAATCTTACCTGATGCTGATATTAAAGTAGGCAATCTTAACAGTTTACATGATCTGGCTCTTTTATCTATTATTTCTTTGCCAGGAGGCAAGCATTTAAAAAATGTGCACGGTAAGACCGTCTATGGTTATTCACGTTGGCCAAAACACACAAGGAAATGTGTTAGGAAAAAAATATAGTCAGCAATCACTGTGAGGGTTCTGTCACTTCGGTCTAGTGTTTTTCATGGTTTTGTGACCTGATACTCCCGTCTTGTCCTGTTTTTATTTCTCTCTCGTCTGCGTGCCTTGTTTTGTGTTGGAGCGTGGTCTTCGGATCCCGGCACTCATGTCTTGAGTTTCGGTTTCGTGTCAGGGTTCGGACACTGTCATTCTGTCCATGTGTGTTTTGTTGTGTTGCACGCAGTTCGTGTTTTTATCGGCTGCGTGCATTCATGTTATATCTTGTGCTCTGTGGCACGCAGCTTGTGTATTTCATTGGCTGCGTGCTTTCATGTTGTCATGTCTTGTGTGAACACGTGGTTCATGAGTTTTCTCATTAGCTGCGTGTTCATGTCCTGTTTTGCACATGGCTGGTGATTTGTTTGCTGGCCATGTGCTTGTGTTTTTGTTTTGTGTGAGCACATGGCTTTTGTCTTAGTTTTTGTGTGCCATGTGTTCTCATGTCAATTTGTCTTGACCCCACCCATCTTGTTACCTGTTTATTGGTTAATTTACCCCACCTGTCTTCCCTCGTTACCCTCCTCATTTGCTCCCTTTAAAATCTCCTTGTGTTTGCAGTTCCGGTGTTGGTTCGTCTCACGTCGTATGTCTTGTGTCCTGCCCAGCCTTGTCCAGCCTTGCCTGCTTGCCAGTCTGTTTTTCCCCTACAGGGTTGTTTTTGTTTGTTTTATTTATTATTATTATTAATAAAAAGCCCGTTTTTCCTCCTGCAATTGGGTCCTCGCTCTCTACCCTTCCACCCAACCTGACAATCACAGACATTCGCATTTGGACGGGATTAGTTTTCTCAGTGGATCGCTGAGTTTGCCGAAAAACAGTAGATAATTTGCTCTGAAATTATTACAGAGGATGTTAGAGAAAAACACATAGGTGGCAGATTCAGACGGGATTAAGTACATCTGTGAAACACAAATTCTCTAACGTTCTCTAACGACCCCCTGTAAAACTACTCCCATCCGAATAGGTCTTATTTTAACTTTTCTAAAAACATAAGATTTTCAAATATTTTATATTTCTAGCATTTGTTCATCCATACCCTTATTTAAGGACAGCTATCACACCCATAATACATATTATGTCTTTATGACCCCTAAAAAAATCAAAATGAAAAAGCATTCTTATCACTCTCATCTAATTTACATATTTAAGGTTGTGTTGTTGAAGAACAGATAAATAAAATGTTGCTGACCGTGATAACAAGTGAAAAAGTGTTCAAATAACTATTGACACGTATCTGACACTGAAGCCATTGTGCATGATTAATTAACAGAACAAATAAAATGCTTTAACTTACCCAGTTTTTGCGAAATTCGTCCAGTAAGTCATTACCACCGCAGAAAGCATGACATCGTTCTTGGAGAAATTACAATTAAAGAGATCTGTGGGGCCAATCATGGGGATTCCAAACACATACGGCACCTCGTCTCCATGTGCTGAATCCGACCAGCTAGGTTTCATTTCGCTCTGACAGTGGTGGTAGAAAGCATAAAAGTACGTAGGAGATCCATATTGAGCATGAAGGTCCGCCGTAGCTACCGCTGGCGCCACCCATTGGTGATCAGTAAAGAGTGCAACTAGAGTCTTTCGCCTGGTCTCCGGGTTCTCCTTGTCAGCCCAGTCGGTATACATAAACTTGATGGTTTCTCGAAGTGTGTCCTTGCCCTCTGGATAACCATAGAGGTGGTCCACAAAATCAGACACAGCAAAGTCAAAGTCGTTTGCAGAGACACCATCTTCACTGTCCACGATGCCATCCACAAATTTAAAACCCTCACCCTGATTGACGCCCAGCATGATGTCATAGTTGAGAAACTCTCCCTGTTCCATCAGAATTTGGGGGTCATCGGGGATGACGTCGCCATCGATAACTGGACCAAAAGCAATGTGATACTTTGCCTGTGTGATGTACTGTTCGATCAGCTCCTTGTAGTTTTTGTTCTGAAGACATTCCACTAGATCTATAGTATCTAGCATATTGCAGCCCACCTTCTCAGCTAGTATGCGGGTGTACTTGGCTGGCTGGTAGTTGACAGCCCAGCTTGACAATGCAGTCCCACTCTGGATGATGGCTTTCTGAAATAAATCTGAAAATAAAAATAAAAACATTCATTAAGTATTATTAAATAATTATTTTGCCCAAAATGTTTAATTGCTTAATGCACATTTAAGCTTCCACAAGAACCAATGAGTTTATTAGTATTTATAAAGCACATATTCTGCATGACCATATTCTACTTCCCTAATCTTACCCAATACCCAAATTTAACAGCTACCTTATTAACTATTAATAAGCAGCAAATTAGGAAATTATGGAGGCAAAAATTGTAGTTAACTGTTAGTTAATGGAAAGAATTGGACCTAAAAATTAAGTGTGACCAAAATATCTTTATTCAATATGACGTTTTATGGGTTTGGAACAACATGGGATTAAGTAAATGATGACATACATTTATTATTATTAGTATTATTATTTAATGTTTGTCCATTTAACACAAATCAAAGTGAGAACTGAGGGAAAGTGATGATCATAATAATAATGAAATTTAAGAAATAAAAATCAAGGTGCTTGTTTATTTCATATTATATAATACAATGTGTCATCAAAGACTTAATTTGGACCTGACCAAAAGGGGCTTGAAAAAGAAAGCGCAGGTATAGTAAGAATGCTTTGTAATGAAGCCTTGGGGTCTTTGTCCCTGCATAATGTTATATGGGTAAGTAATATCAGACAGTGCTTGACATAGACGCCAACTAATATGCATATGCATTGATGCTGTACCTTTGTCAGCTCAGCCAGCTGTGGCCATAACACGTTGACACAGATTGTGTCCTAGAAAATAGTAATACCTCAGGGCACGGATCTCACTAGGCTGAACCGAGGCTTCTGATGCACTGACATTGAGTGTAAAATAGCCTTCACTCAAGTTTAAAATATAAAAAATGTGGAGACGGCACTACTGTCAAGAGCTTTCTAATGCATTGGCCATTAAAAATATCAATATCAATGTCCAGACAATGGAGCTTAGCAGACCCTTCCCATAAAACAAAGATTGATTACTCATAATATGTTTTGAACTAAGTTAAAGGAAGTCCAAATCAAACCCAGATGCATGATGGCTTTGCCAGGCACATGGACCACAATACAAGTGGGATCTGAACAATATTACAAGAACAAAAAGAGGAAATAACAGCATATTCCTTCTAAAATAGTAGCTCTACTATAGATCATAAAATGATTTCACATCTTAATAATGTATTTAATTAACCATACATTAATTACAGATATTATTATTGTTGTTGTTGTTTTTGTTGTTAAAAAAAACACTGAAGAGTGCCTGACATGCATCTGAAGACAAGGGCTCAGAAGAACAGCAGGGGTAACAAGTGAAATTAAATGCTATTCTGCTTATTTTACAATTTACATGATGTAATTAATTAATAAATCATGGCCGACCTTTCAGACAGAACACCAGGAGGGAAATATACATCTTGTCCTGTTATTTTGATCAAATATGGCACTTCCTTATTTGGGGTTGTGTTAGTGTTAGAGTAACTGTAGCCAGAGGACATTTGATCCATTACTAGATTTCGTCTGCTATCTAGCCAGGCTGGACATTGAATGTAAAATCTATTTTTATAGTGGGACAATTGAGTTCCAGATGAATGCCTTGTAGGGTTGTTGTTGCAATAAAAATTACATGCAGCCAGGCACACTGGAACTAAGGGCTTTTGGTTCATAGAAGATCTTTCAATATATTAGTACAAAGAAAAGAGGGGATTGTGTGTTTGTTGTTAATGTAAATAAATAATGGTTTGGAAACTGGATTTTATATCAGAGTTAGAGAGAGTGAAACAAAATGGAACATAATCACAGTTTAATTTCTTATAATTGCAGTTTAGGGCATGCTCAGACATGTATGTATGGCATATATGGTATGCATGTATGTATGTATGCATTTATTTATTTATTTTATTAATTTTTTTAGCTTTTTGTTCCAGAACAGGGATTAAAGGGCATCCTAGGTGTATATGACTTTCTTCTTTCAGACGAATCCAATCAGAGTTATATCAAAAATGGTCCTGGCTCTTTCAAGCTTTATAATGACATGGGCATTTTTTTTGTTCAACAGGTAAAAAGTAGTAAAATAAAGTGCGCGCATCCTATATTAAAACGAGCATCACATGGCTCCGGGGTGTTTAGGGGTAGGGATAAAGGCCTCCTGTAGCGAATCAATGCATTTTTGTAAGAAAAAATATCCATATTTAAAACGATATAAACACCTTTTTTCACTTTTGCTATTTGTCATAGACAAAGTGATAGTGTTTGTTTTTATTTATTTATTTATTTGTATTTTTTTAGGTTGCCTTCACAAGGCAACATTTCTAAATGAGCCAACATTTGTTAATGCAAGTCACATTATTCCCATGCAACTGGTCTCGTAGCAGGACCACAGTTTAGCCGGCTTGCAGCTTTCTTTCTAATCATTACTTATATTTATTAATGATTCTGGACACAATTCAAGGCTACATCAGGAGTGCTTCACTGCACCTGTTTCGCAAAGAGCAATTAGATGGTATTTTCAGATAAAAAGGGGGCATATTGATTATGAATTGCAGTGATGTGCTAGTCCACCGATTCTGCCTGATCTTTGCCCCAGGTTAACTGATTCATTCTGCTAGCCAAACAACAGCGCAGTCCTTCATGCAGCAGAATTCATGCATAAAAATACTGGTTCTTTCATCTGCTTGTTCAGATTGCTATCTTTCCAGATGCATATCTTTCTAGAGTTTGTCTTCAATCAGGCCAAGATCACTTGATGATTGTTTTGGTGCAGATCTGAATTCAAATGTCATTTTCATATATGTCTAAATGAAATTAAGGGAAAAATCCCAACGAGCAGAGATATCGAGCAGCTCCCAATGAGCAGAGATATAACAGAGATATCTCTCAATTGTGATTATATTGTGACTGTATCTTACACCTCACAATTGTGATTTCCTTTTTCGTCATTGACATTTAATCTCATAATTGCAATTTATCGTAATGTATGTCACAATTGCGACTTTATATTTCACAAAAGCAACTTTACATATCTCAGAGTGGGCCTTAATTTCTAATTTAATCTCACAATGTTCCATTTTGGTCAGATATTGTTCCCAAACAATGGTTTGATAACACTGTTCTATATCTAATTGTCTATTACAAAATGCTTTTTACCTTCTGAATAGTGGGACAGGGTCAGCAAGCTAACACAGGACGCCCCAGCTCCTGATCCAAATATAGTCACCCTTTTCGGGTCGCCTTTGAAAGCCTGGATATTCTCTTTGATCCACCGGAGTGCTTGGATCTGGTCCAACAGCCCATAATTCCCTTTGGCTGCCTGGTCACCTGTACTCAGGAACCCTAGTGACACACAAACAAAAAAAAACATGCATTTAGAAGAAATCTCAGAAAGCTTTTAAAGGCATTACTTTGAAGTAAACATTGCTGTTTAACATTCATTCTTTCAATATTTTAATTATGTTTTTTTTTTCACATAACCCTTTTATTTATCATAGACATATGTGGGCCATTATTAAAACTTGTTTTCATTCTAATTGTCTTTTGCTTGACACACCTTTCCTCCCACTCACAAACACATGCATACAAAATAATTGCTGCACTTGACATGTGAATAGGGAGAGCACAGAATTCTAAAAAGAGACCCTTAATGGCATGCCTTGGTTACTTCATGTTAAGGGCACTAATGGATGCCCTCGAAACCCTCTCATTATTTACCCTGGCACCCAATCTGTCATACTACCTTTTCACTAAAGTCATCATTGTGAAGAAAGAATCAAAAAGGCACCACTTCGGGTGCAAGAGACATTCTGTTAAGGCACAGAGGATAGTTCAAGGTTGCATTTTAGACACTAATAGGGTCATTCGACCGTCTTTATGGAAAAAGGCTGAGGTTACTTCCATGTTAATTGATGCAATTTAGATATTTATTCTAAGTTGAATGTAGAGGTGCCAGTAATTTCCATTGGGTTAAGGGTAAGGCATTCAAATGACATGAAAATGACTTGATGGCATCTTTTTGCAGAGGTCTCCATGTGGATAAAAGCTAGATTCTAATCAAAATGAACATTTGGATTGCTAAAGGAGGACAGTCCCTTTTCATTTAATGGTTATTTGTCTTTAAGCTTTGTTTGACAACATCAATTATTTGAGGAGGCACTACATCAAAGTGACAACATACAGCAACAGATATTTCCTAAAAGACTTTTTAATAATCCCCATTGCTCCGATTGGCTTACGGTAAGCGTGCCAACCTTTAACAGGCTTGTCAATGTGCACAAAATCACAAACAGGTTGACAAATTAGCTGACTGTCTTAAACTCATTAGCAAAAGCCTCAGGGGTGTCAATTCTGTTCCTTTGCCCAGTCTTGGATTTCCTGATTCTGGCCTATGGCAAAGGCACTAGCCTCGTACACATACTTAGGGGCTGGTCCCAGACAGCACTGGACAAATAGGATGAGAAGCAAGGGAAGCAGGGCTAGCCACTGTGGCTTTTTGATAGTGGGACAGATCCAGTTGGTCATGCCTACACAGAAGGGGCTTGCTGTGGGAGAGGGATTACAAAGCCCAGGACAGCATCACTACTGTAGCTCAACTGTATAACCCAAGGCCATGGTCACATACAGAACATCATCATGACAAAGAAGGAAAATAAGTCAGAGGAATTCTGTGAGTACATCTTACTGTAACCTTTACAGAAATGTCCTTGTAGAAAATACTAGAAGATGCATGCAGATAAAGAATGATTTCTCCAAACATTCATCAATTCCATACAGACAGCCCTCATCCAGCATCAAATGGAATATTGCTGGTAGTGTGATGAGGCACACCTGGTGCACATTGCACCATGTCCACTATTGTGTGTTTGGTATCTGTAAATCCATTCACAAGGTATTCCTCAAAACCACTTCTAAGCCTGACTCTGCATATGCTTTATAATGGCTGTATAAGTGAGGGCACTTTATCTCTAGACTGAATCAATATAGAAAAGGACCGTAAATGACTTACATCATAATTATTTGAACTTCCCTTTCAACTTTTGAAATAAATGTTGATACTGTAACTTTCACTATTCAAAACAGTCTACACGGATCATTTATTAAATCGAACCTGCAAAAATGGAAAAGGAAAGGGCTGGAAAAAGTGGGGTTTAGGGTAAAGTGAATTTGATATAATTATTTAAACATCTCAGTTTGTTATTTTAAACTGAAAACTGGTGCTTTAATTTAAGATTATTAAAAAATCTGCTCAGACAAGAAAATTCATACAAATATTAGACCTATTAATACGGTACATTAAAAAATGCCTTTGATTAATCTTAAAAAAGTATGTATGCTAAAAAACTATTGTATGCTATCCACCTTTTTTATATGTCCCATGATGCTTTAATTTAATTATGAGAGTTACTTTTGTAAAACAGTAAACAATCAGCAAAAGGTTTGCTCTATGAAGGCAATAATAAACAATGTCAAAAACTGGGTACAATCAGGTAATATTATTCTCACCAAAAGGACATTTAAAAGTGTAAAAGCAATAACAATTGCTTTTAAAATACCATGAATAACCCCTAAAGCTTGATTCTATCTATAGCAATATTTAGGACGTATTAAATATCATTGTAGTATATGTCTATATTGCATAACAATTATATTTTAAAGCATCTGTTTGAAAACAAACCTGGAAATAGACATGAGGATTTGGAGAGAAAAAGATTCTTTAGTCCACTCCAGATAATTATTCATGGGATATATCTTAACTTTAATCGGGAGAGCAGACCAAAAATATGAAGTGTATGTTGTCTTCTCTTAGACAGTGAAGTACAAAGGGAAAAAAATAATTAATCAGGAGGAAAAGAATGTAATGGACTGAAAATAATTATTACGTGGATAGCATTGTTATATCACGTCACATTAAAATACCAAGCCTTACGTTATTCTCCTGATTCCTGAAAATAGAACAAAAAGGGAAATGTATAGTTAATTCAGTCAAACTGATGTATTAGGATTGTTTTTAATGTAACCTTATGATTTGAAATAATTTGTTGCAGTCATTTTGAAAAAGGTGGACATATTTATTTATTTATTTATATTCCTCAAGTAGTCTCCATATGAAGTTAATGTCAAAAAGTTCTTAAAAAGTGAGAGAACAAAAGAGAATGTTTGTTGTGTGTGTGTGTGGGGGGGGCTCTTGGGGGAGTAGGTGATTCACAGATTAGATATCAAAAAAGGATGTACAAGTCTTTAGGATGTGCATCTTAAGCAATGTGTTTTACTGCAGACAGCAAGGGTATAACAGATTCAAGGAGCTTAAAAAAATGCTTAATAGTTATTTTCTATGTGTGTGTAAATACACATACAATATTAACACCTGCTTCTGGTTCTTATAAAGCTTAATGTGGCATGTTATTTTCTCTTTATGGACCAAAGTATTATATTAATTCAGCAGGAACATTCAGCAAGGATTGATGCGGTTCCTGGTATGTTGTTCAAAGTAAGACCCTCACTAATCCTTTGCTGTATTAAATGGTCAAGGAAGCGAGAACCACGTGCTGAAATGTAGGTCACCCCTCCAAATACTATGGAGAGATCAGAAGGCTGAGCGACAGTGACAAAAAGATTTTGCCAGGCTCACAGCTAGCTGCTGTCGCTAAAACACTTCCAAATGTATGCCCAACACACCTCAGCAGGATGTATGGAAGGAAAGGGTGCTCACACTGATGTGATCACAGCGGTGTGAGCCACACAATTATACACTAGCCACAATCCCCAAAGCAGTCTATGATGACAGTTATGACTTCTAGGGGAGCAGTAAAGTAAACAGGGATTCTAAAAGGCATGACAGGATAGTTTAGTGGAAAAGAGCAGTAAAAAAATTAAATTAATAAATAAATAATGGCTAACATATCGCTCAGGATGGAAAACCAACCAACCAACCATTTATTTAATTGTTTATTTATTAATTAGTTAATTAATTCATTCTGTAGATTGCACAAGGAGAAGTTAAAGTGATCCAAAAATGAAAAATACAATTATTTACACTGTTAGACATTTACTGTATATCACCCAGAATAATACTGCAAATTCCCTTTACAGTAAGTAACTGTAATACCATTTGCATCATGGGAATTTGATGCGATGTTATACAGAGAGTTACTGCATTTTTTTAAATTGCTGTATACTACTGTATTTGCCGTAACGGCCTCTTTGGCGCCATTCAATTGACGTTGTTTAATTTTCCTCATTTCTTACATTTGGACTGACAGGATTCGCCCTGTCTACAACGCTGCAAGCTTGAGACGGTCTACACTGGATTTGTTATATCGCTTGTAATGATTGGCAAATACATTTGTCCTTCGTGTCAGAAACAGCACAAGCTTACTGTCCGCATCCACTCACTGTACATTGTATCATGGATTATAATGGGTTCTATATTGTCTTCTGTCCCTTAGTGCTGCGCTGTTCATGTCCGAGAACACGGAAGCAGTGCGGCAGCGCCACAGGTTTTGACCGGGGATTAACCTGCGAGAGTGGAAGAGATCCGGAGAACATCTGCGCTGTGTATCGATGCACCTTACTAGAGAATAAGACCTGCAAGCAAGGTAAAAATAAGTATATGTTTGTCTGTGTGTTTTTTGTCAGATTTTTGCACACCAGTTTAACCTAGTAACATTTACCCGTCAACACGGCGGTAACAAACTTTACTATGGTAAACTGCGCTATATCATTTCAAATGACTTTTGTCAGCTTATTGAATTACTGAATTCAAATTATTTTTAATGAGCAACGCTTATCTTATATTAACATTAACTTAACTAATGTGACATTTTGTTCAGGTGTTAGTTAATGTTGGCTAGTAGCCTATTGAGAAAAAAAAATCATATTTTAGGTTAAACTAGTTTTAAGGCTAGCTGCCTTTCTAGTTTTAGAATTAGTTTGTTATGGTTTTTAATGGAATTTAAGATTTAATTTGCAGCACCTGGGTTTTGCAGATGGCTATGTATTTTTCCCCCATTATGTTTATGTTGCCTAAATATTCTTTGTGTGGATAAATCCAGATAATAAAACATAATGCACTGCAAGACATCCTAAGACAGGAGAAATGGTGAAGATGCACTGTTCTTGCATTGGAAGACCATATTTTTTAATCAAATCAAATCTCTTTATTTTCACACATCGTGTACACAAGTATACCGATGGTGAAATTCTTAGGTACAAGACTCTGTGCCATGGCAGTACAAGCAACAAGATATGAACAATTAACAATATACATAAATAACAATATACACATTTTACACAATATACAATCTTGCACAATATATAAATATACTGTTAGTGTTATTGGGTTTTAAATAATACTTTATGCCATGTTTGTAATTATTGTATGCTGTTTTAATTGAATTAAGGTAGACATATGTAGGAACAAAGAAGTGCCAGTAATTACAGAAAGAATTAAATAAATATTGTAAAATCAAATGAAATCTATATTAAAATGAGTGAATTACAGCAGTATACTGATGAATTTGAGTAAGTTACAATAAGTTATAAAAAATACACTTAAACATTATTTATTTGGCAACAGTCAACTTAAATGTCTTTACAACTTGTAACCCAAAATGTAAGATTATTGAAGATTAATTTTAATAATTGTTGGTAACCAACATGGTGATGCATTCCTGCACATTTTGTCCTTTCAAAGAAAGTGACGAGCTGTTTGGACAAAATGACATCCCAAACCTCCGCCATTGTTTTGGGCCATGCCATGGAACGGACTTATTGCTTGAGGAACTGTTATCTTTTGCAAGTCCATTTCATTTTTGCTTGTGAGATGTTAGCTACACTAGCATCTTCCTTCTGGGAATTTATCCAGCATGCAGTATATCATATTGATGGACATGAGTCTTCATGAGTGTGCTTTAAGTATGCTTGAGGGCATTAATAGTAATGTTTCTGGCACCACACCTAAACCTACACTTGTAAAATGATTTATTTTTTGTCACATTGTTGTATTGTCTGTTGTAGGTCTCTGGGTTGTTTGGCTTAGTTTTAATGTCACAATGTTTGTACTGATTTTTATGTGGTCAATGTACTCAAGTTGCATAGTGTTATGATGCAGCAATCTGTTGACAAATTTGAAATAGGAATCTACAGTACCTCGTTACAAAGTTTTGTGTTTTTAAGATAACTGATAGTACAAAAAATGTTTTATTTGTGTCTGTAGGGGTTGATGTCTTTGTCAATTGTGTAACAATTAGCCCCACATCTTTAAAATTGAGCACATTGTTTTCTGTGAGTGTACAAGCAGCAACCTCTGCCAGAACTCTTAAACATATTCCTAATAAATTGCATTATGTTTGTCTCACAAAATCATTAACGTAGGCTGACTAAGTCACACTTCAGCCATGCCATTGTCACATAGTCTGTCTGTGTCATTTGTTTATGATCCAATCTATTTAAATCCAATCCGATCCAAGCTATTTAAAGGAATAAAGACATTTTCACAGGAAAAGTGTTTCAATGTGTCGTTTTGATTGTGAGATCAGTTTCACAATTTGCACTGTATTATTCTTATGGTTTAGATGCTAAAAGAGAGAGTGGTTTCACTGCCCACTCTGCTTCCCCAATCAATATTCAAGAACGGAAGAAAGGTCAGACCCACAACCACAGAATCCTGGAAGTCATTAAGTTAACCAGCCTGGGTTAAGGTTATTATTATTTTAACCCAATACTGTGCAAACTTTTTAGAGTGTTCCTTACAGTATGATCAAAAGCGACTGTGATGTAAAAACGTTTTAATCAGTAGTGGCACCTATAGCTGTAGTGTGTCAATAGAAAATCAGTGTTTACATTTCCAAATTCCATTAATTGTAAATTCCAGACGATAAGACTGGGCTCTAAACAGAGAAGGTCGACTACTGCTGTTCCTCGAGCAACCCAAACAGTTGGACTTGGATAACACTGGGAAAGCATGCCCTTCCACCTGGAAGAGGCACACTGCGGAGACAGCTCCTCCCAGAGAGGGTTAAGTGACATTTATTCATGTGAAGTAACCCTGTAGGGCCCTATTGCACATGGAAGTCTCTGAGATGGCTTAGGCTGCATCATTTAGAGATGGTAGAACGTGGTCTACCAGGGAAAACACGGGCCTAGTAAGTGTACAATGGAAATACACATATGGGATCCCAACTCAGACGGGCATTAGCCTCACACCAGAATTCACACCGTCTGGCTGCCAGAGTGATGGAGGACTTGACAGGGTTGCCTGGTCAGGGAACTCTCTGGAAAATTAGGCATTAAGGACGCCGCAAGCCGACTCTGAACCGGGCTTCTCAGTGCCACTATCCGTTTGAGGTGAGAACACAGGAGGAAACCGGTTCAACACGTAGGCTATAGAACCTAGCGAACGTGTTAAGAGTCTCTCAGCCTGTAAAGAACAGCTCTACAGATGTCTGCTAGCGAAGCACCAGCCTGCGCCCAGGACGATGTGACACCCCTAGTGAAGTGAGCATGCAACCTGAGCGGGCAGGGCACACCTTGTGCTTCATAGGCCAATGTGATGGCATCCACTATCCAGTGGGCCATCCTCTGCTTGGGGACAGTCTTCCCCTTCTGCTGTCCTCCGTAAGAGACAAAGAGCTGTTCTGAGGTCCTAAAGCTCAGAAATCTATCCACATACTGTCGCAGTGCACGTACAGGACAGAGAAAAGCTAGGGCTGGGTCTGCCTCATCCAGGGACAGCGCTTGCAGGTTCACCACCTGGTCCCTGAAGGGAGTATAAGAAACCTTGGGCACGTAGCCAGGCCGGGGTCTCAGTGTTGCACTGGAGTCAGCCAGCCCAAACTCATGGCACAATTTGTCGACCGAAAATACCTGCAGGTCTTGATCGAGGCTAATGCAGTTAGAAGTAGGCTTTTCATAGAAAGAAACTTCAACTTGAATGCAAAGGCTCAAACGGGGCAGTTTGAAGGACTCTTAGCACGGATGCCAAATCCCAAGAGGGTAGGAAGGGAGGCCTAGGAAGATTTAACCTCTTGGCCCCCCTAAGGAACCTGAAGACCAGATCATGCTTCCCCACCAAACTTCCTATGGGGTCGTGGGGCCAATTTGGCACAACTAACAAGATCTGCTTCTCGTCCTCCCTGATCTTGCACAGTGTCGGCTGATATGCTAGTAGGCACACTGGTGAAATACATGCATCTGCCTGACCTGCTGCCGTGTACCCAGCTGTGTGCCAGTGCATCCGTGCTGAGCATTGCCTCGGTTAGGGAGTAGAACCACTGGCAGTGGGTGGTTTCTGAAAATGCAAACAGTTCCACCTGAGCAACTCCAAACCGTCTCCAAATCAGCTGAACCACCTGGGGACAGAGTCTCCACTTCTCTGGAAGTGCCGCTTGAGACAGCTCGTCAGCTGCCCGATTGAACACTCGTGGGATGTGGATGGCACGAAGGTACCGCAGATGCTTCTGACTCCAGAGGAGGAGGTGGTGGGTGAGTTGCAACATGCAACGGGAGTGTAAACAACCTTGCCGGTTGATAAATGCAATGGTCGCAGTATTGTCCATACGGACCAGAATATCCTGCCCCGAAGGCGCCCTCTGAGGCGGCTCAGAGCAAGGCCTACTGCCAGAAACTCAGAAGGAACGAGAGATCTGTTCACGGGCTGAAGGTTCTGTTGCAGGCCGGTGTAATCTGAACCCGCTGAGTACCGCGTCGCCATGCCCACCTAGGGACTCAACCATGGAGCCAGTGCTGAACCGGTCTCATATGGAGTAGACTGAGTGGATCTACCGCCGCAGCTACCGCCATATGCCCCAGGAGCCTCTGAAAGAATTTCAGTGGGATTGTCGTCCTGCCTGATAAAGTCTTCAGGCATTTCAGCACAGACTGAGCACATTAATGGTGAGGCGTGCTGTCTGGTTGACTGAATCCACCTCCATGCCGAGAAGAGATCATAAACTGCGACTTTAGTGAAGACACACAGCCCGAAGGGCAGGACCTTGTACTGATATGCCCAACCCTTGAACGTGAACTACAGGAATGGCCTGTGTCTCGGGAGGATCGAGACATGCAAGTACGAGTCCTTTAGGTCGATCGCTGCTAACCAGTCTTGGGGACGGATGCACTCGAAAATGCGTTTCTGCGTCAACATCTTGAACGGCAGCTTGTGAAGCACACAGTCCAAAACTTAAAGATCCAAGATTGGTCGTAACCCACCGCTTTTCTTGGGCACAATGAAGTAAGGGCTGTAAAACTCCGACCTCATATCGGCTAGAGGGACTGGCTCTATCGCATGCTTCGCCAGCAGAACTGCAATTTCCGCCCGCAAGACAGGGGGGGCATCGACGGCCTTGAATGAAGTGAACCGGATGCCCCTGAACTTGGGGGACACCGGGCGAACTGAATCATGTAGCCTCTGACCTCTGACTCCACCGGACGCAGCGCCGCCCCGGGTGCTGGTATGAATGCTGGATCGCAGCAGAGGCAGAGGGACTCCGCCATCTTTGACATAGCAGAGTATTTTTTGCAACTTCGAGATGGTTATGTCCCCACAAGAAGAACATGCACCATCCACGAAAGCTTCCTCAGCGTGCTGAATGCCCAGACACGTGATGCAGCAATCATGACCGTCCTGAGGCGCCAGGAAACAATCACATCCAGAAATGCATGGGGGATAAGACATCTTTAAAAAGACGCGATCACCCACATTAATCTCCATGTTAACACGCAGGGGAGCTGGGCACCGCACACTCCTGGTGTGGCTGTCTACACGAAAACTATCTTTTTTTTCTCCCGTGAGACTGTGACCATCGCTGCCACGCCGTAACGCGATATGTACTTATTGGTAATTTCACAGAGGTATGTTTCATTACAAGACCAGTTAGCTTTTATGTGCTAAAAGTCAGTCATACAAATATACTCCAAAAGTTGTAAACTAGCACCAAAAAAGTAACATTAATTCAACAGTCCTTAGTTACGATTCACTTTCATTCCACAGAAAAGATCAGCATGAACATTCTGTCAAATATCTTCTTGTTCATGAATGAATGAAGATCATACAGATTTGTAAAAAAACAATCTATATATTTTTGTTGGGTGAACGATTCATTTAATACAACTAATTTAACAAAGGATTCAACTATTTTGTGAAAAATAGACAACCACAACTTTGGCTTAAGCAATCAGCCAAAACTAAACCTCAGGAATTGAATGTAACACAGTCACGTAATCTTTTATGTACCTTCTATACTGGCATGTAAAAGGATAGATCATGTAGGCAACACACCTCACACCTTCTCGAAAGCAATCTCTCCTACACTCTTACCAGCACTCATCATTAACACATCTCTCCTTACAGGCACCTTCCCCAATGCATTCAAACAGGCTCAGGTAACCCCACTGCTCAAAAAACCTACTTTTAACATTTCACTCACAGATAGCTACAGACCTGTCTCTCTCCTTCCATTCGTAGCGAAAATGCTTTAATGAGTTGTTTTCAACCAGTTATTCTCATTTTTGTCAAATAATCACCTACTGGACACTAACCAATCAGGTTTCAGACATGGACATTTAACTGAGACGGCGCTACTCTCAGTCACTGAAGCCTTGCGGATTGCAAAAGCTGATTCCAAATCATCGATTCTCATTCTGTTGGATCTATCTGCTGCTTTTGACATGGTTAACTATCAGATCCTCCTGTCCACCCTCTCATCACTGGTTATCACAGGGATTCCACTTCCGCTGGTTTGAATCCTATCTCACTGGCAGGTGCTTCAAGGTGACCTGGGGAGGGCGGGAATCCAAAGCACATCAACTGGTCACTGGGGTTCCCCAGGGATCAGTTCTTGGACCACTCCTCTTCTCCACATACACTACATCACTGGGTCCCATCATACAAGCGCATGGTTTCTCCTACCATTGCTATGCTAATGACACACAGCTCTCTCTCTCATTTCGACCAGATTATCCAACGGTAGCTGCATGCATCTCTGGCTGCCTGGCGGACATCTCGGCATGGATATAATAACATCACCTACAGCTTAACCTGGCAAAGACTGAGCTTCTTGTCTTCCCTGCCACTCCAACTCTACAACATGATTTTACCATCCAGATAGATTCATCAACAATTACCCCATCAAGCTCAGTCAGAAATCTTGGGGTAAGTTTCGATGACCAGCTCACTTTCAAAGACCACATTGCAAAAACTGATCTATCCTGCAAGTTTGCATTGCACAACATCAGAAAGATCAGGCCCTTCCTTACACAGCACGCTACACAACTTCTTGTCCAGGCCCTTGTCATTTCTAGACTGGACTACTGCAATGCTCTTCTAGCTGGACTTCCATCATGCACAATCACACCTTTACAGATAATTCAGAATGCTGCAGCACGATTGGTCTTCAGCGAACCCAACAAAGGGCCCATGTCACACCTCTCTTTGTCTCCCTGCACTGGCTCCCGGTTGCAGCTCGCATCAAGTTCAAGACATTGATTCTTGCATATAGAACAGCCACAGGCTCAGCACCCTCCTACTTCCACTCACTGATGACAATCTACATCCCCTCCAGAAGCCTGAGATCTGTGAGTGAGCGATGCCTCGTGGTGCCATCACAGAGAGATACAAAATCACTTTCCAGAACATTTTTATTCACCGTTCCTGGCTGGTGGAATGAACTTCCCACCCCTATCTGGAATGCTGAGTCCCTGACAATTTTCAAGCCACACAAATCACCTAGTTTTTACTCTGAACAATACCTGAAATGTTGTATTACAAGCACTTCCTGTGACTGTTTGCCTCTTTATAATGTATCGCTTATTGTATTCCTCAATTGTAAGTCGCTTTGGATAAAAGCGTCTGCTAAATGAATAAATGTAAAATGTAAGAAAGACATACAAGTTTGGAGCATGAGAGAGATTAAATGTGTTTCAAACATTTATTGAAAAAGTTTCTGAAATATGCAATGACTCTCTGTACTTCATGACTTGCCAGTGACCTGGTACTTCTAGAAGATCTATTGATTAATTTCATAAACAGAGCTTCACTCAGGACACACTTAAACCCACTAGAAATGTATTGGAATACTTTCAGTCATTGGTATTGATAGTAATATCTATGTCATATATCCAAGTGAATAGTTGTGAGGGAAAAAAATATACATATTGATTTCATTTCTTTGTGATGACACCTCTAATTTTATAACAGCATAATAACTGCCACATTTGTCAAAACATGTCTTTAATGCCAAATCCTCCTTTTGTTTCTTTTTTTTATAAAAATATGCAAAGGCAGCAAGATAAAGAAATAATGAAGGAAAAGAAAGTCATTTTAATTTTCAAAGGAGATGTGAGAGAAACATTCTGGACTAGCTCAATTGAGGTCATGTCTTGCACACATACAAGGAATTTTATTTGAGGCTTTATTGGTCAATTTCTTTTGTTTCAGAATGACGTCAAAAGAGTGGTAATGAAGTCTGGTACGGCATCTCTAAGGTGCAGGTGCCGGTTATAATGACCACCATTTTGGCTGATGGGAAATAAACCTCAGTCCATCAACTCTGATCACTGCATTCACACTAGACCTCAATCTCCAGTTGAGATGATACAGCATCCATACAAATGTATTCTGGGAAAATTATTGTTTCTGGGGGAAGTAATAGTGGCCAAAGCTGAGACTGGAAACCGTAAAAACTGGAACCATCATGGCTGAGCCCAGTAAGGACAGACTCTAAAATAAGTGAACTCTTAGTCACCCTAGATAAAAGCGTCTTGCTTACTTACATAAGCAAATGCTCATAGACATGTTTGTAAAGGGAATTCTACTACAACACAAGTGAGACATGGATACATTAGAACATATACAAGTAGTTCACAACAAAATAAAGTCATCATTTATGCAGTTTCTATCATTCTGCTGTTTGACTTTCTTCTGTGGATGACAAAAGGTGATTTTTAGAATACCCTGGCCACATTTTTGTGTAATTAAAGTGAATTGAGGTCATTGGATTATTCACTGAAAATATTTCTTAGTTCTTTTGTTTTGCGAGAAGTAGTAATGACTGTTTTGTAAAAGATTAGTTATTTTGAGTCAGGTGAATCAATAAATCGGTTTGATTTCTTGATTGACTGATTAGTTCAACAGTCCAGAGTGAATGAAGACTTGACGTATATGTATGGCATCATTTACTCATATTTTTCAAAACCTGTATGATTTTTTTTTTTATTCTGTGGAATATAAATGTTGCTGTCTATGTGATCCACAAAAGGAAGAAAGACATTCAGGTTTGAAACAACATGAGGGTAAGTAAGTTTTATTTTATTTTGTGTATGTATGTATGTATGTATGCATTTATTTATTTGTTTATTTTTTTGTGAACTATTCATTTAAATGTCATGCAAAGCTATGGCTTAAGAGATTTTTTAATAAATGTTAAATGTTAATGGTGCTTTTACATTTACATTTACATTCAGTCATTTAGCAGACACTTTTATCCAAAGTGACTTACAAATGAGGACAATGGAAGTAATCAAAATCAACAAAAGAGCAATGCTATGCAAGTGCTATAACAAGTCTCAGTTAGCTTAACACAGTACATATTCCAGTCCCAATTTAGTGTATAACTCCGTGGAAAAACAACGTCCAGCACAATTGATCATTTTATATTAGAAAGAATGCAAGCCAACCACCATTTTTTTTAAGATTATGATCATGACACACACACACACACACACACACACACACACACACACACACACACACACACACACACACACACACACACACACACACACACACACACACACACACACACACACACACACACACACACACACACACACACACACACACACACACACACACACACACACACACACATGAATTATGATAGATGATTGTTACAAAATCATGACGAGTTACTATGAAATCCATCTAAAAATATAAATATTTTAATTTTATGTGCATTTATGTTTCAGCACAGATGCATATGAATAAATCATGTCTTGTAGATTATTTTTATTCATGTGGAATATCAAGCAAACAAAGCTATAAACACTTGGCCTTAAAATACATCCTTTTTCTGTCTGTTTGATAAAGAAATGCCTTAAAAGGTTTGTTTGACACTGCAGCTTAGTTTCTTTATCTGTGTGTTTCAAGCCTTAACATGTAAACAAAGCCCTTATTTTAAGTCTGTCTGCAGCAGCAGTTGATTGTTTTGCACACAGATACTGGGAGAAAGATGCTCACAATAAAAAAAATATATAAAAAATAATCATTCATATATACATATATATATATATATATATATATATATTAAAAGAAAACATTAATGTATATCTGTATGTGTTTCTTACATATCATATGAAGTTATTTTTTATTCTTCTCAATCCTTAACCATGATCACAATGCATGAAAAATGGTCACATCTGCCAAGAAAATCATTAAACAGGCCTTTGTAGCGCACCAACCACAAATATCATGACTAAGTGGGTTACCCTTAAATTCACTTACTATTTCCATAAATAATACACCTAATATCATCACCGATATTAGGAGAAACCTCAGTGGGTTTATTTACCAAAGCAAACCACTATATAGAGCTTGGGATTGCATTCAAATTGTATTAACACATTGGTTGTACAATAACAGCTGTGTTACTGTTCACACTACAAATGCCATAGTTAAAATAAGACTGACCAACACTCAATCCTGATTTTTTTTTCTTACTTCCCTCTCATTGAGATTACGTAAACGGCAATCTGGCACAATATTTGGTGAATGTTTATATACAATTTTTAATCAAATGGTTTACGCCACTGGCTCGGAGTAAACAACTGGATTCAGTCTGTCACTTTGGACTTAATGTAGAACTGTGCCGTCAGCCTGAGGTCCTATTCTGATGATACGCTTGCAGGATGTCAGACTGCATGATTTAGATAATTTATGACTCTCAGTCTCAAATGAGAACTTCAGATATTTTTTGGAAGGAATAAAAGCACTGGTTATACTGTTCCTGTGGCTTGTTTCATAAATAATTATGCCACTTATGGTAATTGTCTAGCCGTAAGTGTTTCTGAGCCTTCCTGTTTGTTATTTACATTTCAGAGTTACAGCGTACAATCTTCCCTGACTCAGTTGCAACTGAGTCAATCTGTCAAGTTGCAATAGAGTCCCTCTTTCATGCTCCTTCATGACTAGGAATATCTGGAAAAACATCTTTGTGAGTCTATCGTGACTATGGAAGAGATGTACGGAAGCTTATTTCCGCCATCAGATTAAAAAATTGAAAGCAACTGTGACTTTTTCCTGCAGTTACGAGTTTATATATCTCTATGCGAGTTTATATTTCACTATTATGACTTTATATCTCACAATTATGAAAAAAAGTCTAAATTGCAAGATATAAACTCAGAATTGTGAGATAAGTCGCAATTATCTTTGTCTTTTTTTAATCCTGGAAACAAGCTTCCATAGAGATGAGATCTCTAGACAGATTTGTCTACAAAGCATAATTTTCTAAACTAAACAGCATTTAAAATCTAACTGGGAAAATATAAGTATGCACTGTACTTTCCCTGCATTAAAACAAATGCAAGCAAAACTTATTGGTTTTATGAAGATGTAAGTGTCAGTCGATGGAGCAACAGAAAATAGTGCTCCAGTACACCTATTGCATAAAACACAGAAGCACAGTGATTAAAACGAGCATGTGTAATTATCAGGGAGTATGTCTGATGTGTGGTGAAAACGCCATCTGTTCTTTATTTAGTGAGAATTGTGCTGTTGGTAAAGTGTCTTTTCTACCAACAGTTATGTCTGTCTGCTGTATAAAAGGTTATGATTTTGCAGGGAAAATATTCCAATTCTGTAACTTAATATCTTCAGCTATTCTGTAGAAAACAAAGAGAGAGGGAAAATACAGATACATACAAGGGGCCGAAAAGTCTGAGACATTCATTGAAAATGCTTCTATTTAGCTTGTTTCTACATACATTTTATATAATTTCATTACAAATTACAAGTTTGTGTTTATTTGCTTTTTCTTGAAAGCAAACAAATCTAAACTTTCGTTCATGTGCAATTTCACAAATGTGCTTATTTTATTAGTCATTAAGAAAACAAAGTGTGGAAATTGTATTATGAATTATGTATAATAATAATAATGAAATATTGATTCCTTATTTATTTAGCATGACTTTTCGGTGTATTTCTTAATACTAAAACATTCTGTTTATTTCTTGGTTTAAATTAGACTTGGAATCCCTGTTTTTTAGCATGGTCTCTGACTTTCGGACTCCACTTTATATATTCCTTAAATATGTATAGAGAAAGGGATATATAAGTAAGTACTACCTCAAAGCACCATGAAACAAAAGCCCGGTTCACTGATCAAATGACATTATTCATCATAAAGACTGGAATTATAGTGAACTGCATGCATTTTAGATGAGTGTACTTGGGTGACTGCTCTCCTGAAGTCAGGAGCCAGGTCCATATAAGCAAGGACTCCCGCCTCTTACAGCCCGTCTCTGATGTCCTGCAATCTTTTTTTGTTTCTCTAAATAGCGGGCACCACTGTGTGCTGAAGTCTCAGAATTCCATGAAACATTTCATGAGGGAATATGCTTTTTTTTCTGAAATAAAATCTCCTGTATCAAAAGTAAAAAGTATATAGTCTTGCCAATTTCAAAACTATCTTCTGATTAAATAAAAAATATGCTAACACTTTATTTTGGGTCTCTTAACTAGTTGCTTATTAGGATGCATATTACTAGAATATTAGTAGTATTTAAGCACATATTAATGCCTTATTCTACATGACCATATTCTACATCCCTAATCATACCCAATACCCAAACTTAACAACTACCTTACTAAATATTAATAAGCAGCAAATTAGGAATTTATTGAGGAAAAAGTCGTAGTTAATAGTGAATAAGTGTTCCCTATTCTAAAGTGTTACCAAAATTATCCTTTGCAAATATACATTTATACAGACTAGAACGCCTACAATCCAAACTGAGCGAACATTCTCATTTATCCCTTAATATTCTTAAAAACCTATTTCATTGTTACTTCATGAGCTAATGGGTAACTTTTTTTCTTGCCTTTTCCATAGACATTTACATTTAAATATGTAGCACTTTTATCCAAATCGACAAAAGAGAAACAAAGCAATTTTTAAAGAGCCAACAATAGTTATTATACACAATGCTATATTTATTAGACAACTAGATAAGGAAGCAAACTAGACAAGAGGAGAAATGCAGAGAAGATTGATTGATTGATTGATTGATTGATTGATTGATTGATTGATTGATTGATTGATTGATTGATTGATTGATTGATTGATTGATTGATTGATTGATTGATTGATTAAACATTTCTTCTGAACACATTATCTATAATATCATAAATTAATAATTTACACAAATACCAAATTATGCTATTAATATCACTGAATATGCATACATACATACATGCATACACAAACAAACAAATAAATAAATACGTGTCCATGAAAACGTACTTGTGCAGATAATTATAGTACAGCATTATGACAACAATAATATATATATATATAAATAATAAATGCATCATTCATTCATTCATTCATTCTTAGAAAGTGAAGGAACATGATATGCTCCCATACCATATGGCTACAATACCTACCTTAAAGGGTTAAATACATAGTCCTACGCACAGTCAGATCCCAGTCATTTTAGAAGACAGAAAAACGTATTATTTATTTTATTTATTTTTAAGGATATAGTGAGGTAATACATACAGAAGGTCTGGTGTGAAGTGAGTCCTCCAGCTCTAGTCCTTCTGAACCGTGAAGAGTGCAATTGGTTACACATCCTTGGAGCCAGGCTATGCCTCCCATGATCCATTAGCGTATGTTCATTTAATTCTGCCGATGTAATTAGAATCTATTTGACACCCCTAAGTGAAGGACTGCAATGCTTGCAGGATTCTATGGTAAAAATATCCCTAAAGCTAAGGGAAAGTACAGTGCATAACTCTTAATACGTTCTCATGCAAGTTCAGAAGGAAGTTTATGCGCGTGGGTGTGTGTGTGTGTGTGTGTGTGTGTGTGTGTGCATGTCTGCGTTAAGAGGTGGTAAGACCTCAGACTGCACTCAGTTCGACCAATTTGTGGTGCGAATGTAATTGGATTCATAAATGTATGAATTAATTTCCATAGACAGTTATAAAATTAGCCACTGCAAGATGTTGAATCTTTACCCCTCGCAGGTAGGTGTTTTATCTTTGGCCCCCGAGGCACAAATAAGTAAGTCTTTAATATATGACTCTATTAGACTAAGTCTTGGCAGCATTGTGTAAAAGCAGGATAAGCTTCAGGGGCATGATGTTGTAAAGGACAAACTATTCCCCATCTATCAGCAAAAACCTCAGCGGTAACTGATGGAGTCCTCTTTCTGCTCCACTTCCTGCCATTCTGCCATTGTCAGAGAGACATATTTTGATGGATGAAGTCTTTTTCTGGACCATGATATATTCTTAACATACTCTTACTTGTTTTTTTTGTTTGTGTTTTTCTTTTGCTCCATTTTCTCACACACTGGCTATTCTCATACTGAAGATGTCTCAAGGATGTCTGTATGTGTGCATACATGTTGAATCTCCACTGTCCCTTTTGCATTTTTTTTCTATATATATATGGCTATTTTCATACGAAGATATATTATATTATATACTGAATCTCTATATATAATATTATCAGTTTTTTTCTTATATATATAATATATATATATATATATATATGTATATGTATTGGAAGTCAGAAGTTTACATACACCTTGCAAAATGTTCATTATTTTACAAAATAAGAGGGATCATACAAAATGCATGTCATTGCTTATTTAGTACTGACCTGAATAAGATATTTCACATAAAAGATGTTTACATATAGTCCACAAGAAAAAAAAATAGTTGAATTTATAAAAATGACCCCGTTCAAAAGTTTACATACACTTGATTTGTAATACTGTGTTGTTCCCTGAATGATCCTCAGCTGTTTTTTTGTTTAGCGATAGTTGTTCATGAGTCCCTTGTTTGTCCTGAACAGGTAAACAGCCTGCTGTTCTTCAGAAAAATCCTTCAGGTCCAACAGATTATTTGGTTTCGTAGCATTTTAGTGTATTTGAACCCTTTCCAACAATGACTGTATGATTTTGAGATCCATCTTTTCACACTGAGGACAACTGAGGGACTCGTATGTAACTATTACAGAAGGTTCAAACGCTCACTGATGATCCACTGATGCTTTCACACATTAGGTGAAATATTGTGCACTATTTTTCTATGAACATTCTTTAGTACAGAATAAATACTCTTATAATTTTTCCTCAGAGTTTTTGTCCTTTTCATCTTGGATGAAATTGAAGTTGAGCTTATTGAAATGCATTCTGGCAATGCCTTATCTGTAAAGGATGCATGCTATGCTGCTTGAGAGTTTGGCCAAAATGAAAATTTTAAAAGGCATCATAATTTTGTTACCTAGTATGTCAAACAATTGAGAGCGCCTGTGATGCCATTTAGGTAGGCAGCTCTGCTGGTTTTGTAATAGAGCTGCTCAGAACTTCACACAGAACATCATATTCTGCTCACACACTCACAAACACTATGCTGCAGAATGGAGAGCTCAGAGCATCTCAGACAGACATTTAACTCTAAACTGTTAACAAAAACACAAATATTATTATGATTTTATTGGCAACATGCAGACAAAGAAAGCAGGGTTTGCATGTGACTGAAAAAAAAAATTCAAGAAAGAGTTCACTCACAAAGAAAATTCCTCAATGGCCTTCAAAACTTTCATGACTTTCATTCATCTATGGAACATAAAAGCAGATATTTAGAGTTTTTTTGTCCATATAACTATTCCTATGTGCACCGCTCCAAAGGGGATTCAAACAAGCATAAACAGGTTTTATAGTGCACCTTTTCAGGCCAGAGAAGTGAGGTTTACCCTGCCTCTGTTACACTCACTCACTTGCTGACAGGATGCAAAAGTGTTGCTTCCTAGCTTGCCTCCATCACACCTCTCTAAACTGCACATCCATCTGGATCACAGCACCAATGTAATCGGTCCTACGCACACCACTCCACGTGGGATTCGAACCTGCATCGACTAGCATGGCAGAGGGCAGAGCTAAAATGGATGCTGTATACTTGCACAGCTCTTCCTATTTGATCTTGATTGACTCTCTAAACCATACGGGTCATGGCACCAATATAACTGGTCTTACTCTCACCACTCCGGATTCAAGCATCAACCTAGCTAGCAGCTCTTCCTAGCTAGTGTCATTTAAACATGCAATAATAGTCAGTGGTGACCGATGTTGTTTTGAGTCCCACTGACTTGAGATTTGAAACTGACTGAATTTGTATCGACAAAAATAATTGAGGGGAAACAAAGTCATAAGAGGAACACCATGAGGGTAAAGTTGAATTTCAGGGTGAACTGTCCCTCATTTTTTATGCCTTTTTCCAATGTTTTTTTTCTTCTTCTGTTGGACAGCATATCCATACCTGTAGGCCCCTACCTATCATCTTTAGCCTTATTTCTGTCTGTCTCATACTTCATATTAAGACAGGTGTCCAGTCTACTCAGTTTGACTAGACAAGGATCAGCAGTGAGTGGGAGACTGATGAGGGGCCCTTTGGGTGATGGAGTCCAGACACTCTCTGCTCATGAAGGTCTCTCCTGCTCTGATGTATGGTTAAACTGTCACAGGAATCAAAGTTGTGTCTGGTGGGTATTCAGAATGACAGGTCACTCAGGTGAAGGGCACCAGTGTTTTATGGATGGACAATGACAGCTCAGCTGAAGACAGACATGTGACACTGACAGAAGGGAAAGGAGGATGTAGTGTATGTTTAAGCTACATATTTCTCTCTGGAATATTTCTCTATTAGGCAGTACAGAATAACTCCTCTCATCGCTTGTCACAGGGTGGGTCAGAAACCCAGACACGAGTCTGATTCATCATTCTGCACATAAATAAAACACGGCCTGGACTTCATGTTGTCCCAAAGCAAGAATGTGGATTCTGATCAAAACATTTTACTCGGGTTTCATTGGAATTTCTGAGTCAAGAGAGCCACAGATGAAACTCTGCAGTGAAGGCTGATTTCCCAAAACACATGTAAGGGAATTTTTTTTTTTTTCATGTCTGATAAAACTTGAATTTGCCCAAGAAGCTGCAGGGAAGAAGAGAGGCAAAACAGGCCTCCATAAATACTCTGGTATTGAACAGAAAAGAAAAAACACATATATCACAGTAGCAAAGAACACATTGTCATCCCCAGGATTCCAACCACCTCGGACAGGGGAAAACGTGGAGACTGCTTAACCGAGATCAGGGTCAGAGAGAATTAAATTCCCCTGCTGTGAGTCCATACCACACACACACACACACATCACATCCACACAAGCCATCTGTCCTCCAAAAGCATGGCAATCAGATCCATCAGGGTCTCCGAGGTCGCTATCTGCAGGGCAGCAGAACCCACGTGCCCATGCCATCTGACAAATACACTGAGCTCTCTCTTACTAACACCTAACTCTCTGCTTGAGCTGGCAAACAACAGGCCAGATTCTTCTATGACTGCATATAGAGTACAGCATTACTGTATTTACTGGGGTTATTGCTTGCGGCCAGATCTATGCTGATCCATAAGGACTGAGGCTACAGATTTTGTATATACATCTCACCAAAATATATATTTTTCAGTAATGTGACTGTAGCTCAGCACTATATATATATATATATATATATATATATATATATATGCATATAATTTATTTATTTTTTTCAACGAGTACTGATGTAGTAAGAAGAAGTGCTATAGTGACATAGTACGGATTCTATTGACTCTCAAACACGCTCTCCTAAACTGTTTTCTGTCATATGTAACATTCTAGCACAGGATTCAACTTAGCAAATCAATTAGTTTAGGGAAAAAAATAATACAAATAAATAAATATATAAATGAAGAAAGAAAGAAAGAAAGAAAGAAAGAAAGAAAGAAAGAAAGAAAGAAAGAAAGAAAGAAAGAAAGAAAGAAAGAAAGAAAGAAAGAAAGAAAGAAAGAAAGAAAGAAAGAAAGAAAGAAAGAATTGTTTAAATTTTGAGAAGGTCATAGCTACACTTTCCAGGTAGCTTCCCCCATTTATTTAATCATATCTGCTATGTATGTTTGCATAAATGAAAGCATATGGTTTATGACAATCTTCATACAAGGAGAGGTGTTGACAATCAGTCAAAATCAGTTTTGAACCTGTTTGACTTGAAGGGTAAGGTAATGTTTTACCTTAAAGTAAGTAAGAAGGATAGTTCACCCAAGAATAAAAATGACCCCATGATTTAATCACCATCAAACCACCCTAGCTATATATGACTTTCTTATTTCAGGCGAATAGAGTTATATAAAAAAATGTCCTGGCTCTCCCAGTCTTCATTGTGGCAAGTGAATGTTGGTTGAGATTTTAAATCCCAAAAAAGAGCATCCATCCATCATAAAAAGTAAACAAAAAAATCAGTTCTTACAAGACTAGTACATTCTCAATGGAGATTATGCTACGCCTTTGTCATCCACTGTAATGCCACTCTCTAATGAACGTGTGTATGACAGTTAGCACAAGCTAGAGATTACAGCTTATAAAGTGTTAAATATTATATTTTTCTTAGACCAATGATTCACTTCAGAGGGCCTTTATTAACCCCATGGAGCTGTGTGGAGTATTTTTTTATTATGGATGGATGCATTTTTATTGGGCTTCAAAATCTCAACCACCATTAACTGGCATTATAAAGCTTGGAAGAGCCAGAACATTTTTTTATATAACTTAGATTGTATTTGTCTGAAAGAAGAAAGTCATATACAGTACACCTAGACTGGCTTAAGGGTGAGTAAATCACGGGGTACATTTCATTTTTTTGGGAACCTTCCCTATAAAATTCTAGCAATTATTATTTATTTTTTTTTTTGTTTGGATAACCCAACTTGGTCTAAATTAATTAATACAGTTACAAGATATGATGCAGAGACACATTTGGGCACCACAGCTCCATGAGTCAAGAACACATACACTAACCACTTTAGCACCAATGCGAGGCCCTGTTTTGTCACACAGTAGTAAGTGGCTCTATCTAGTCCTTTAACCTCTAGCCAATCCCTAAAACCTGCAAAGACTGTCAAAATCATTTTTAAGTTTTAAACTTCGGGCATCCTCAGTTCGCTCCATCAAACATTAAGATGCTTCCACGGGTGAGAGTACACATCCCTCAGCACTTTAGTGGTAACCACACAAGTCCATGATGAAGTCTGCTGTCCCTTACAGGTCACTATCCTTCACTCCCAAGATGAACATCAGGCCTGGGAAATGCTTTCCTGTCAGTGTCGATGATGGATGTCAGACTCAGTTGTACTCATTAAGACAGGTGGTCTTCACCTCAAGGCTCAGAAGAACCTACAGACAATATATGATATATTTCTCCTTCACCTTTGACATGGAGCATTAGTCAGTCAGTGACAAAGAGAGTGTGAAGATGGAGCACACTGACATTTAAGTTGCATAACATTAACATTCCATGAGCATTATTACTCTAGTGTTAGAGGATGTTAAAGTACCGTAAGGTCCTATGATTTTAGCAGTGCTGAAAATGCAGATGGAATTGTGAAAACTAGTCATTAAAAAGGAAATTATTGTCACAGAATTTGGTAATTTTTTGGGAATTCTAAAACAAGTGTATGACTTTACAGTTTATTTAAATGGGGACATATTATCTTGCTTTTTTCAAGGTATAATATAAGTATTAGGTGTCCCTAGAATGTGTTTCAGTTCAAAATACCCCCACACATAATTTATTATACCATGCTAAAAATGAAATCAAATTTAAACGTGTTTCTTATGCAAATGAGATTTGATTCCCCACCCCCTTTCCAGAAGAGGATTTACAGCTTGCGCACTGGATATTCTGCCAAAACAAAGGATCTGTTTGATTTTGGTTATCATGTCTATTGCAGCCACACTCATGTGATATTCCAATTCTTCAACATCAAGAAAGTTATATAATATATAACTTGATGTATAAATATATAACTTATATATCATTTTCTGAGCGCACACATCTGACACACTCGCACAGCAAGCTGTGACAGCATGTCACGTGAAAATAAACTAAGTTGTCTTTCTTATTGAGCTTGAACTGTCAAAAATACACAAGGTTATGTCAAAAAACACACATAGTTCACATAAACACAGTTGGTTATGTCTGTGAACGTAAAACGCAGAGAAAGAAATTGTATGTGTATATGAGATCTATATGAAATTGCTGTGCATTTCTGAATGGCTTATTTTGAGACAACATTTCTGTTGTATGGGGAAAACAACAAACAGAGTAGTAGCAGCAGTTGTAGTAGTAGTAGTAGTAGTAGCAGTATAACTAACAATAAGACTGTTTATAAAAACATGCTTTATGGAACATCACACAATCAAATAAAATGTATTCTTATCTATGTTTTAATTCATACAGTAAAGCTGCTACACTGCCACAGTTTTGATGATGCATTTTGATTAAATTATAAACAATGAATAGAGAAAAAATGCATTTGTGGGGGGGAGGATAAATAAACAGATTGGTCCTGTCAAAATTGTAATATGCTGTTAAACTGTGAATATTTTATGAATTGGATCAATTAGACTTGCTGTTCGAAAGCAAACATTTAATTAAACCATTCAAGTGGAATCCAAATAATAATTATTTTAATTTACCGCATTTAAAAATGGAATTTTTTTCTTACAATAACCTAAACTAGTAGTTAACCTTAACTTCCTTGGTTGTTACCAAGGAGATTTTAATAGGAAATATGAAATATTTACGTTGACACAAAGACACAGTTTTATTGTTCAACCAAAAACTAAGCTAAAGAGCAACTTTAATGGTCCAATATGGATCCAGTAATATAAAAGATGGCATTAATTAGCAATGGCATTCAGCCTCATTTTGTCTCTAATTAATTCGTCTGGCAGAAGCTCCTTGATAGAGTTTGTTATTTGGGTAGAAAGTACTTGGCCTAAGACTCTTTGTTGTGTCATTGAAACGTTTTATGCAGCCCTGAGAGGGGAGTGGAGAGGACACATTAGGGATAAATCGATACTAAGTAAATATATAACCATGTCAAAACACAAACAAATCCTCTTCATCAACAAGAGCTGGAGTTATTTACAAAGGCCAAGATCCACACGGAACACCATCACTCTACAAATGATGCAAACATGTTACCAATGAACCATGACAGCAGCTCAAATGGGTCTCCTTTGTATAATATATTGAATTCCTGTCAGTGTTCTACATGTGTAGAGTTTTCCCTCAGCTGCAACATCTAGTTAGACCCTCAGGACTCAATCCGCATCTCAACAGCATCATGCTGCACTTTAATGACAGCACCCTCATATTTCACATCACTATGACAGTGGATGCTGAACAAACAATTAAAATCAATATTAGACTAAGTAGCATTAACACACTGTTGAAGTAAATTAAGCATTGATATGAAAAAAGGAGGAACACCATGAATCCAAACATCCAAATTAAATTTTAAATGAAGAAAATTGGTAGCTAAGCTCAGAGCTGACTTGAGGACCACAGGGATCAAGACTTTAATCTTTGTAATAATTACCTGTTCGTCAAACAAATAGTTGTCTTACTTTTATGCAACCAGACAATCATGAAGTGCTCTATGCTTTTAACCAGAACACATGAATAAAAAAAGGTTGTCATGGCAACATTTATAACTGTTATCTTCTGATGTGCATTTTAGTAATGTACTTTTGCAAAGTAAAATGAAACTGGCTAATTACAGTTTAGACAGCTATAATAATTGCTATGAACACAATAGTGATAAAGACTATACTGTTGAAATTTTTAAAAGCAAATAAAATGTTTCACATGTGCACTCAATGTCTAAATTGTTTCCATAGCACAATGTCATTTATGTCTTTGTGATCGTAGAACATAATTTTAATTTGGATTTGCCTTCAATTTTATCTGAGATTATTAAATAAAATTCAAAAAAGAAGTGAGCAATCACAGAATAGATGACATGAAAAAAAACTGATTTATAATCCTGCAAATGATGACCATGATTGCAAATTAAAGTCTTTACAGTTGTTTTCTGTGACTTGCATTTGCAAATATGCAAATCCTCATTTTCAATTAAAGCACTGGGGGAATCTACAGCTATATGTACATTTATTTACATGTTCTCTTGTTAATTAGAGTATAAACAGCTTCGCTGACGCGAGGTTATGTAAGACCTGTTTCACATGTTCAAGTTCAAGTTCAAGTTTATTTCTAAAGCACTGAATAAAACAACAATGTTGACCATAGTGCTGTACAAACAGTAAAACAATGAGGGATCATATCCATCTAAATGAATAATATAGCAGAGAATCATAATACATTAAATTCAGAAAAACCATATATGACACTAGCAACCTTCGCACTTATCTTAGATCGAACGCTATCATGGCTCTTAAACTGACCTAGTGTCGGTACGATGCACATAATTTACCGCAAATGCACATAGAAACTTAGACCGAGGAACAACAAGAAGTTTCTGTGATTGGGATCGTAGGGATCTCGTTGTCCTTTGTTCCTTAATTAGATCAGCAATATAAGACGGAGCTAAACCGTGTAGCGATTTAAAAACAAATAATACAATTTTATAGTTAATCCTAAGAGAAATGGGCAACCAATGCAATGCTTTTAACACCGGGGTAATGTGATCAAATTTACGCGTACCTGTGAGCAATCTTGCAGATGCATTTTGGACCATCTGCAATTTGTCTAAAACTTTATTTTGAGTGCCATAATATAATGAGTTGCAATAATCTAATCTCGAGATGATGAACGCATGAATTACTTTTTCCAGATCTTTCTGGGATAAAAAAGGCTTAATCTTAGAAATCATCCTCAGTTTAAAAAAACTCTTTCTGACGCCTTGTCAAATTTAAGTGCGGAACTTGGCTCAAGGGACCCAACTTAGTTTGAAACGCATTATCAAGTTCAGAGGGACCAAAGAGAATCAATTCCGTTTTTGAATCATTTAGGCTCAAAAAGTTCATAGACATCCATGCCTTGACATCATTAAGACAAGCCAGCAATCTTTCCATGGCAGTGCAATCACTTGACTTAAATGGTACGTATAGTTGAGTATCGTCTGCGTAACAGTGAAAGGACACACTGTATTTACGCAGGATCGAACCTAAAGGGAGCATATAGAGTGAGAAGAGGAGCGGTGCTAAAACAGACCCTTGAGGAATACCACATAATAAAGGTGATGAAGTTGATGTACACTCACCCAAACAAACAGAAAAACTTCTATTTAACAGATAGGACTTAAACATAGCACACAAATGCAGCTTACAAGCGAAGCAGCGGCGTAACTGCAACAGTAGACCGACACAGCATAACAAAATAAAAAAGTTAAGATTGTCTGGATACAGACAGATTAAATAAATAGTGGGAAAAAAAGGTGTTGCAATTTTGTGATGAAAGGGTGATGAGTATGCATTCCAATTATGATGGGATGATGATTTTGTGAATGTGCATATATCAATATGATGAGATTGGGTCTCATTCAGTAATAATGAGTGGATTATTTCATGTGTGTACGTAACATCTCATGAAAAAAATTGTACTTACAGAATCCTGTTTTAAGTAGAAAACTAAAGTAGCATTTTTTCCCTTTTTTTCAAGTGCATTTTAGGAAAATAAAGACACAAGATTATAGTGAATCATAGTTTGTGAAAACGTTTGTACGTAGATTCCATGCACAAATGTGTGCATACGCACACTCGAATGAGATGCATTCATCTTTAATAGGCTTTAATCTTGGAGAATAATTAATTTCTTAGATAACAGATGCAAATTAACTTTTACATTTTTTTTTTTTTTAAATGCTGTGGCCATTTTCTGAAGATAACAAAACAACTACAGAAATGCCACCAGTTTAAGATGGAAGCCTGCTAAATGTCAAAGCATCACTTACTAACACCTGAAATGTTATGCACAGCACAACTAGACATGCATGATTTTTAAATAAAGATACACACACACAGATGTGTCAGCATATCACATGAATTAAACTATTTGGTAGACGGGGAATTGATGCCTAAGTCTGCAGATATTATATGTTCAAAAATCTAAGTAGAGAGCAACGGATTTATGACGTTGAGGACTTAGACTGCTCTCTTTCAGCTTGAGTTGTTAGAAAGCTCCACGTTCCACTACATTCTGTTTTCCTTCCTTCTTTATCTAAGATTTGCTATGGATGGACGACATCTGCTCTGACAGGTCTCAGTTTCAGCTCCTCGGGCAGATACCTGCTTCAGTGAACAGCTTGGTATCAAATGTAATTCAAGCATCCATTCTGAAGGATCCAAAGAGTGCCCTTGGCCTAAAAAACAACCAGCAGATGGATTAACTAAACCCTACGCCAAACTGAGCAATAGTGTAACCCTAAGCATTGTTGTTGTGAAAGAAATCTCATGGTTTCTAAATTAGATCTCTTGTCTTTCATCGCAGCATGGTGGATGAAAATGCGTTTATGTGTATCATTTGGATGAAGCAGAATATAGGGAAAGGCATGCTGTTACAGGATTTCCTTAGTCTTTTCTAAACATCATCCGAAGAACAGCTGTGGTGCAAATCTGCTCATACATACAATTACAGGCAGTAATAAGCGCTCATCTAACAGTATGGTCTTTGGTCAAAGTCTGATATAAAATACTCAATCAAGATTAATTTTAGAGTACTAGGGCTTGGAGAAATCCAAGCCCTAAAAATTACTCTCAAGTTCACACTTAGTCATCAGACAAACATAAGGTGTCTACCAATATATATATATTAGGGTTTTTCTCAGTGACTTAAAAACCCAGACCCCTTCTATAATCTGTAAACTGGCATCTAAGCGCATTGCCTTGCACATATAGCTGCAGTAAATTTGGTATATTTGGAGGAGCTTATAATATGCGCTGCTCATGTTGACATTCTGTACATCGACTTATAGTGAAGGCCTTAATCGGATCCAAGCTCATGTAATTAAAATCATTCTCAGCAGGGATCATCCAGTAATTAGTGTCAAGCCATTAACATTCCTTTATATGTCTGTTAACAGCATATTTAAAACATTTCTCATGAATTCTAATCAGACCACCACATCAAAACAGTATGCATAATTTAAAATTAGCCAAAAAGTGCAAGACAGGAAATGAATAGGGAAGAAATGGGGTCTGAATGATGATTATGTTGATAAGGGAAGTGATGTCAAAGAGGACAGTCCTGACAATCATACTAATTAGAACAAAACAGCAGTATCTTTGGGACCTTTAACCTCAAGAACTAATTAAAAAAATGAAAGAGTACACTCCATTCAGCAGCTTTGTAAAATTTTCTACATTATAGTTTCTAATTGTTTTACTTCGTAAAGCAGCATTTTTACACATTCACACTCCTTTTATATCTCAATACATCTAATAGCATAATCCATTTTAATCTGCTTTACATATATCAGGCCAATACCCTAATAAAGAATTTAAATGAATGCAAAATGGAAATCTGCCACTGTAATTTACCAATTCTTAAAGGAATAGTTCACCCTTTAAAATGTGGAGGGATTTAGCATTACATCACTTGCTCACCATTGGATCCTCTGCAGTGAATGGGTGCCGTCAGAATGAGAGTCCATCAATTAAAGTTGTTTATTCATTAAGACAGCTTTTTGCTTCACATGACATTAAGTGATGGACTAAAGTCATGTGGATTATTGTGATATTTTTATCAGCTTTTTGGACTCTCATTCTGACGGCAGCCATTCACTGCAGAGAACCAATTGGTGAGCAAGTGATGTAATAGTAAATATCTCCAAATCTGTTACTATGAAGAAACAAACTCATCTACATCTTGGACGGCCTGAGGTTTAGTACATTTCCAACCAACTGTCACTTTTGGATGAACTATTTGTTTAACTAAATTTAAATAACTGCTTCACATTACATCCATAATGCTCCAAAATAGCTATACATCTCATTATGCAGTATTAATTAGTGTCTCCTTGGAGTGTTACACTCCTAATGTGTTGATATGTACAGCTAGAACAATTCATATTGCAATATCGCCTAATTCTAAGTGAAAACTAATTTCTCAACAAGCTGCATTGTTCCAGTGCATTCGTAAATCCCATCGCTCACAACATTTCATGTTTTCAGTTCATGGTGTGATCACATGGCCATTCAGCAGCCAAGTCCAGCTGAGCCCATCATATTTTCCCTCCAACTTCATTTCCATAGCACCTATGTACAAATGTGAGAATGACTTGATAAGAGCATTTAAGTAATGTCCTCTGACAGAGGCTTAAGTGTCTGTACTGGATAAAGAGAATAACCTTTGATGTAAAAGTGGTAGCCATCTGAAGCTACACAAGATATCATGTGGAGAGATAAGGCTCTTAACACAGCCTGGTCCTTATTCAAAAGTAAATGAAGCGAGAAGTTGCGTGGTTGGAGGGAAGGAGAAGAAAAAAAAGTGTTGCATTTTGAACATCATGGTTATCAAACTAAGCATTTTTTCTTTCATGGGAAGGTAAAATGTGCAATATTGTGCAACAGCACATTTGGCAACACATCACTGTGTTCCTATTGTCCCTCCTTCTCTGGGAAAACAAAGAGGATCTTTTTCACATACAGTAACTAGCCAAATGCAGTTTATTTAACACTTGGCACACTTTAGCAGCTATTAGAACTGCTTGTTTGGCAAGCTGCGTGCTTGCAAAATTAACATTAATTTACAGGTATATTCACAAAAAAGAGAGAATAACTAATTTTGACAACAAGACTTGACCAATATCAACTGATGTAACCATACCGAATACCATGATAGTATCTTAATTATTATTATTGTTTTATGTAAAAAATAAATATATTTTTTTTTGCATCCTGAACTAACCTCGCCTTGTCAAAACAAATTAAAATAATACATTTTAAGTAAATTAGTATATAAGGTAGACACCAATACCACAAAAAAAATGAGTGGCATGCACAGCATTTATCCTAACGTCAATACTATCTACTAAAAACCCTTGAGAATGAAGTTTAGGTCTTCTTTTTTCAGCTAGAGCAAGGCTAGAAATGTTTAAGTGTTTGCGCTGCAGCCCTGCTGAGCAAAGCAACGACATTGCCAAGGTAGTTACAATTTCATCATCTCCATCCCACAGTCCTAAATCAAGACTTTCCTTCAGTCAAATTGTGACTAGTCTGTTCTTTTGCTGTTGCAGTTGATGTACTACATTTCCTGCATACTGATGCAGAAGTTTGGATGTTTTGCATTTTAAAGCCATCAAACCTAGTATGTGTGGATATTAGGGTTGTAGTTAATGACAGTATCATGCATCATACAAACATGACAAGAAACATGACATTATGATCTGATGTGTTTAAATGGGTGCTGCATTTTGATTCCTGTTGCTGGTCTTTGGCAGTAAGCTGACATCTTGTCGCCCTGTTTCCTGAGTTTCTTTCATGATCTCTATATCTGTTAGTTTAATGACACCTAAACCAATGCTGTATAGTAAGATGCTTTACATAGTGTTCGCTCAGTATGCAGAGCATAAATAAAAGTCTGTGGTTCCACTGAATCTGCTAGCATACCTATACTGCTAGAGGTTAGTGGAGTCATGATGAGTATCTTTGAGTGCACTGCACAGAGGACACCCGGCAGCCCTATGGGGGGATTGAGTTGGCATTTATGTAATGATTCACATTCACATGCTATGTCAGCTGCTATGATGTGATGCAAAGCAAATATTTTATTTTGGAACTCCTATCAAGAATCTTTTGTGATTATACTTATGATGTTAGCTATGATGTTCATACTCAAATCAACAGTCATATTGGCTTCGCACTGGATTAACCATTGTGTTATAAGTATAGGTGTGTTCATTTAAAGTAATCAGTCTAAAGATCTATCTATCTATCTATCTATCTATCTATCTATCTATCTATCTATCTATCTATCCATTTATGTATCTATCCATCCATCCATCCATCCATTCATCTATCAATTTATGTTATGTTATTCAGTCAATGTTGCAACATATACACTACTGTTCAAAAGTTTAGGGTCTGCAATAATTTGTATTGGTTTTGAAAGTGTTTTATGCTCACAAAGGCTGAATTTATTTAATTAAAAATAAAGTAAAAACAGTGAAATTGTGAAATATTATTACAATTTCAAATGATTGTTTTCTATTGTAATGTATTTAAATATTTTTTTCAGCAGCCATTACTCCAGTTTTCAGTGTTACATGATTTTTCAGAAATAATTGTAATATTCTGATTTACTGCTCAAGAAACATTTATTATTATTATCAATGTTGAAAAGTTGTGCTGCTTCAGCTTCATATTTTTCTAGAAATGTTGAACAGACAGTTACAAAAGAGCATTCATTTATTGGTTGGTTGATTTGTTGGTTGATTAATTGTCTTTACCATCATGTTTTTGTCAATTTAATGCATCCTTGCTAAAGAATCAATCAATCAATCAATCAATCAATCAATCAATCAATCAATCAATCAATAAATCAGTCAATCAAATCTTATCAACCCCAAACTTTTGAATGTTAAAGGGATAGTTCACCCAAAAATGAAAATTCTGTTATTAATTACTCACCCTCATGTCGTCCCAAACCAGTAAGACCTTCATTCATCTTCAGAACACAAATTAACATATTTTTTATTAAATAAGAGAGCTTTCTGACCCTGCATAGACAGTAATGCAACTGACACGCTCAAGGCCCAGAAAGGTAGTAAGGATATCGATAAAATAGTTCTGAATTAATTTTTGGTTTTGGTTAAACTATCCCTTTAATGTAAAGGCATTGCTTTTTCAACCACACAACAGGACATTTGGCCTCTCGAACAAACAAAGTGATCCATGTTTGGAGAACTGTACAAAGAAAATAATTTTTGTAACTGGCTGCATGTAGATTGCAGTTGAGAGCCCTCTTTAACCCCATTTACCAGTAGAACAGTAAATGAACTGACACAAATAAAACAATTTAGTGTCTCTAAATGACTCATGTCAAGTCAAGGTCATGTCATTGGATGTTTACATGGCTTTTCTATTATGCCTCATTATGTTTCTTCCTACTTTTATCTATGCTCTCAATGTGATTGTGATGTCAAGATGTAATGCCCTACACAATTACATCCTCCATCCCGTGGCACTGCTATGCCGGAGCTCAAAACAAAAACAAGCAAACAGCACATTAGCATCCAAATGTGCGCAGGCCAAATAGTTCTGCATCTCCCCCGGCACAGCAGCCCAACACAGGGTAAGCGTGACTGAACACGAGGCTGGAACCAGCCAGAGAGGCAGCGGCCAGATTCACATTAACCCTTTGCCCTCTTGTGCCCCAGCACACTGCGTCCCTGAGCGACAAGCTGCCATCCACAGATCTTCAGACAGAATTTATAGGATTAACCAATCAACACAGTGAGGTCTCCTCCTCTCACAGGGACCAAGCCATCTGGAGTTAATGGTGAAAACAAGACCAAATATCCCCTGTACATCTGGTTTATGAAGAGGGTCCACTTTGAGGGTAAATTGAGCTCCCTGTTTCAGTGTGGAGATATGATGATTCCAAACTGTGCATATCTTAGATGAGAGTCAGATGACAGGGCGAGGAATGTTGACTGATATCTGCGGGTCTGTAAACAACCATGCACATTTGTTTGATCTAGTTTCTGATCTAGTTATTGCAGGACTAGGCGAAATTCAGAATGTAAGAACAGGCTGAATCCTGGAGATGACATTTGAATTGAATTAGCTGAATTCAATTACCAGAAGTTTCATTTGAAATTCAGGAAATGGCATTCTATTTAAGTATTCCTTATTTATATACATCTGCAAGGCCTACAAGAAAAAGGGTACATACTATGTAAACTTGCTTTTAAGTCAAAATTAACCTAAATTAATTAATTTATACCAACCGTGGGTCATGTAGAAATAACTTTTTACGGTAAGCTGCAGTAAACCACATTCACATTCAAAAACCATCATTGAATATTTGTCTTTATTCAATTAATTCTATTGAATCTTTTTTTATGAATTAATATATTTATTATGGAATGACACATTCACTTGGTTAAAATGGACAGTAAAGTATTTAACTTTGTTTAAAAAAAACTATTAAAAAAAAATATATATATATATTGTAATGAAGTTCTTAGATAACTGGTCCTCTCTCTCTTCCACTGCCATCACTCCTCCTTGTAAATTTGGTGCAGGTGTCGTTCATTATCATTAACTCCATTCCCAACTCGTATATATATATATATATATATATATATTAACTACATGTTGTTTTTTGAACTTTCTATTTAACAATCAATTAATCAATAAAATGCATAACAGTTTACACAAAATATTAAGCAGCACAAATGTGACATTGATAATAAGAATGATTAGAATAATTTCTGTAGCAGAATTTTTATTTATGCAGTAAATAAAAACATGCCTGGTCAGCATACTTCTTTAAAAAAAAACATCCCAAACTTCTGAACAGTAGTGTAAAATAAAAAAAGACAATTAGAGCTGAAGACAGTAGAGCTGAGTACACAATAACGTGTTTTCCTTTTCACAAATAGATGGAATGTGGTTTAAAAAAAATACTTCACAGCCCATTATAATACTGCCTTTACAGAGCAATATGACAACAATGACCTTTACAAAGGAAGCCAAGCATAGACATCCAAACTTTATAAGGGCATAACTGGGGCTGATTTCAGTCTGCATTCTTTAAAGCTTCTTAAGACAAAAGCTATTGTAAAAGCTAAATCTTTATCAACAATGGCTTGTTAATTTATTTTTTTTATACAATCATTTAAAAAAAATACAGCAAACGTATTTAATGTTTGAAAGATTCATGCTACAAGGTAAAATTACAAAATGGAGGAATTTCAACAAGTGGCTCTCAGGGTAAGCCTTCCTTATCAGAGCAGCCAGATTCTCTCATAGGGCCACGATGATTCAAAATGTGCAAATAATCACTACAAGAGGGTTTGCATCATCCAGAGAGGATTCTGCTCATTTATAGAAATCCTAGAGGTTTGCGTTTCTAAAAGCCATTAGAGGTGTGTGTTTATGTGTCAAATGGGAAATGTCAGTTGGAGCTTGATCTGTCTTTTTAATTAGGTTTTGTTTTTATTCTTTTGGTACTGGCAAATCAGCTTTCTCACCCGCCTTGGGCATCACTGCCATTCGAAAGAGGCTTGTTTGCTTATTGTTTGTGTTCTGAGCTGATTGTAAAGGGAAGACGTTAACCAGTGCGGTATGCGCTGCATGTGTCACGCTTTGAAGAGTTCCCTCAGGCAGTCACCTCAATTTCTCAACCTAAACCTCCTTCGTCATCCATCCTATCCTTTTATTTATTTGTATTTTATTTTTTTATCAATAAAGTACAGAAATAACAGGGAATTATGAGGGAAACAAGCAACAAGAAAATCCGTTATTTTAAATATCAGGGATTGAGTACACTGTAAACGTGATGGTCCACAACTCTTGCCTTAAAGAGCTATTTCTACCTGATTTAAACCATTAAAAAATATCAAATATAGTTTTGTTGGTATAAATGGTTACGTACTTTTGTTGTTCCTGTTGTTTACTCAGCAGCGCAAATTTGTTGGTATGAAAAATTGATATGAGTCGCTTTGGATTACTGATAAATGTATAAGTTGATATTATTACAATTTTTTTAAACCTAAGAGTTGTTAAAAATATATCGTTCAAGGTAATGTTTTAAATAAACATCATAAGGTAATAATTCAGAAATATCATTAAAAAAAAATTAGGTTCACATGGCATTTTACAACCTGAACTAACCAAGCCACGTCAGGAAACTGAAAATATAACAGAAAAATATTTTAAATTGTTAATATAGTTTATAGGTTCATATAGTGTATAGAATTCCTGAATTGTTTAAAATTTGAATAAAATGAAAACTAAAAGACATTCAAATCACATGAGCCCATATTTTATTCACAATAGAACATAGATAACTTAACACATGTTTAAATGGACAAATGTTACACTTTTATCAACTAAATGAGCTCATTTCAAATGTGATGCCTGCTACAGGTCTCCAAAAAGTTGGCATGGTGGCAAACAAAGGGCTGAAAAGCAAGACATTTTAAAAAGATTCACCTGGGAGAACATCTAGCAACTAATTAAGCTAATTGACATCAGGTCTGTAACATGATCAGCTATAAAGGGGATGTCTTGGAGAGGCAGAGTCTCTCCAATCTGTGAAAGAGTGCATAAAACGATTGAGGAATACTTTAAAAACAATGTTCCTCAATATCAAATTACAAAGGCTTTGCAAATCTCATAATCTACAGCAGGGCCGGTTCTAGACATTTGGAGGCCCTAGACAAAAAATTATGTTGGAGGCCCCCTACCCCCAATAAAAAGAACTTGAAACAAATATTATTCATAATCTTTTTATTTATACAACATTTCAATTTAAACTTGTATTTTTTACTTAGTAACTGCCAAACATTTGGACACATTACTATTTTTATGTTTTTAAAAGAAGTCACTTATGATCAACACATCTGCAATTATTTGAGCATAAAATACAGAAAGAACTATAATATTGTAAACCTTTAAATAATGGTGTTTTACTTTTACCATATATTAAATGTATATTTATTTGAGTCATAGCTGGATTTTCAGCATCATTTTAACACGTACTTGTGAATAAAAGTGTTAATTTATTTAAAAAATACTAACCCACTCAATTGCAAACTGTTACGGTATTGTTACAAAATATTTATATTTTAATTAAATTCTGTAATTGTATTATTATTATTATTATTATTTACTTTTCTATTTCACAATGTTATTGTTTTTCTGTATTTTTGATCAAATAAATGTATAGCTTGATTAGCATAAGAGACTTATTTAAAAAAGAAACATAAAAACTGTAATGTGTCCAAACGTTTGTTTGTTGATGATTTATTTGTTATTATAGCAAAGGGCGTAGTTTTGGTTTGGACATTGGGGGGGGGTTGAAGTGGACCCCGGGTCATGCTCCCTCTTAAAGTTTATTAATGTTTTTTTGTTTTTTTTGCTGAAATGTTTTATTTTTGTAAAATGGTCTTTTGAGCTGCCCACCACACAGGCAAAGTTGGTTGATTGCATAACTGCAATAAAGTAATAGGCTAGTTAACAATGTTTACATAGGATTTATAATGTATTTTATATCATTTAGACATGTATGCTATAGTTTGACAGAATGTTCTAATTCAACACATCATGGAAAATCAATCTAACTTAAAGAAAATATATTGATATTGTTTATTTCTTACTCCTTAACAGTTCATCAAGCTCTTAATGATTTAATATATGGCATCATTGAAATATCTGAAGGCCTGGTTTTTTCATCACTCATCATTAGAACCCATTGGCTATCGATTCTGACTTGTACTTGCTCTTATAAAAAAGTACCATAGTTCTTAACTGTAGCATTTATTATAATAAGGCTAGCCTATTACAGTTTTTCTCAATTGCTAACACACTATAACTGATTCATTTGGCCCAATTCTCCAAACCATTCATACAGTTCTCAAAACAAAGACACGTTTCTCAAACCTTTTAACACATTTCACCTGCTTTCACACACATGTTCCAATTTGCTCAGTGTTTTCTGCAAAACTCTACACAAAAACGCCATAATTTTGAACAGCTCTAATCATATTTTCGTTCAGAAAACACAAACACAAAATATCATTAACTCAAGCATTGAAAAACTCAAACAGCACACATTTATCCATGTGTGAACATTCAGTAGCAAAAATGATGACACACGGGTCAGAATCGCTGGATAATGTGCACAAGAGCACAAGTGATTATGTGTTTTGGGAAATTAATCCTGGTTGTGGGAGACAAAGAGGAAGAGGAGAGGAAAAGAAAAATGAAGGGGATGAGGTCAAATGTCATTTGTTCCTGATGAAATACAAAGCACTATAGTTGACCATGATCTTCTGCATGTACTGACCATGAGGGAAGTTGGCCTACAGGCTCAGCTACAGGGTTTCAATGCTACTTAGACACAATATAATTACAGTGCATAGCAGTACTTCAGATGATATATATTTCCCTATTCTATGTACAGTAAATACTGTACACACAAACTCATTACTGTTGAATTGATTTGTAGCCAAGTAGTCCTTACATGTACTGTAATTGTGCAGAACTGAGAGACGACTGTCCAGGGGAGGCAGGTAAGTCTTTTTTTAAAAGACTAAGAAACTGCTATAACAAATAAGGATACTACCAATACTGCAATGTAATTTGGCTGAATGAACGAATGAATGAATGAATGAATGAATTTATTTATTTATTTATTTATTTATTTACAGTAACTGACAGTGTATTCCAGTGTGTGTTTACTGTATATTCTGTTGTTTGGTCTTTGAACTTTTCTCTTCTAGTGCTTTTCATCTACTGTAAGATCTCTTTGCAGTCATGTAATTTGAAAGTAAACTTGTATTAAAGTGTATAGCTTAATTTTACTGTATCAGCACCCCTTTATTTGTGCCGTATAATGTAACAGACATTGACTAGCAAAAGGATTCCTGTTTCCCAAAAGGAGGTTTTTGTAACAGTGTTTTGAATTGATCTCACTAGTGTTCTCTAGACAGGAAAGAAGTCTGTATTTGTCAGGTTTGTGTGTCATCTGAGGCCAAAGTTTGAGTCTGACAAAAGAAAACATGTTTTTGACTAAACTATTTGATTTTGACCTGGAAGTTTGAAGTTTGCACAAGCTGTTGTGTAATTTTGAGATTGTGTTTATAGTTGTGAGAAAATTGTGAATTGTTTCATGAATTGTGTGTTAGCAATAGAGAAAAACTGTAATCATTACCAGGCCAATAATTAATTTTTGTATTAATCTATATAGTATTTTTTAATAGAAACAACAGAGTTTAGAAACAGCAGCTACAACATGCCACAGTTGTAATATAAATCTTTAGGGAAAAATATATTCCCCAAACAGATTATCTATTATAAATTCTACAAGTTTTAAATAATTTACCACAATAAATAATCCTACAGTAAAAGCTAATAAATTATAGTAAAGGTGGTCATGAGTAGCTTAATTTTTTTATATATTATGTTAGTGCTGGTGCAAGTTTATGTTTTCATTCATGAGTTTGTGCCTTTTTATATAATGACTTTCTCCATAGCATTTTGCAGCTTCTCAATAGTTCAAATAGATAGTTTCAGCTTCACAAGCTGTTGTGTAATTTTGAGATTGTGTTTATAGTTGTGAGAAAATTAGTGAATTGCGCTGTGTTGTGGATAGAGAGAAAAACTGTTTCAACCAGGCCAATAATGATTTTTCCGCTATATAGTATTTTTTAATAGAAACAACAGTCGTTAGAAATGCAGCAGCTACAACATGCCACAGTTGTAATATAAATCTTTAGGGAAATATATTCTCCCAAAGCACAGATTGCTACAAGTACAAAATTACAAAATAAATATTCACTAAGTCATTGTAAAAGGATAGTAAATTGGGTCATGGCTTATAGCTATATTATGTTAGTGCTGGTGCAAGTTTATGTTTTCACCTCTTTTCATCAGTCTTTTTAGTTTGTGCCTTTTTTATATAATGTTCGACTTTCTCCATAGCATTTTTGCAGCTTCTCAATAGAATTCAAATAGATAGCATATTTTACCGTCAGCTTCACGATAGGAATGGCTCACGCAAATCTTCTCACACTTCCGTGCAGCGGAGCGCAGCTGCGGGGTACAGAACGTACAATGCGCAGTAACATTGTTATATGGTGATTCGCACTCCGCTCGTGCACAATTCAAAGAACTGGGCTTCCGTCATGTTGTGCTGATAAGCGCTACATTCGGTTCATACGTGAGGTTAGCGCTTATAAAAGCACCGAAGGCGCAATTCAAATAATGAATACATTGCCTGATTCTAGTTTCCATTAACCGTGGTATAAATATTGGACATAATAAATATTATATAGGCTAGCTATAATACATATTAATAGCTAGTTTTGGTTATGGGGGGGGGGGTTACCCCATCCCCCCATAAACTACACCCCTGATTATAGCTGTGATAAAATTATTATTATTATTTACAATTATATACAATTGTAAAATTTCTCAGTTTAAACATGTGTTATGTTACCTATGTTCTATTGTGAATAAAAGATTGGCTCATGTGATTTGAAAGTCTTTTAGTTTCATTGTATTCAAATAAAAAAAGTACCAACTGAGAAAAATAAATACTGTACAGAAAAAAAAACATTGATAATCATTTTACGATCACAGTGCAGCCTTCTGAATCATAACTGAGTCGAATTGCGAGGTGCCTAGATATTCCCATCCCGATTCCTTACTAAATAAATAGTGAAATCAGGAGTTTTAAAACACTTAGAGCAGTATTTACAAAGTAGGATTGATCATCTCTATATAAAAGCAGTAACAAAGTTATGAATATTTTAAGTTGGATCTGCCCATCTTCACATGAATCAATTCAGGCTAACCTCAAATATTTTCTCGAAGAATGTCCCTGAAACACGCGCTAACGTCCATAACAGTTTATGTTCTTTCTTCTATTCCCTGTGTCCCATGTCGTCTCTCCCGTTCTCTGGCAGCCTCTTCTGCCCTTCCTCTCCCAGTGTTGACATGCTATCTTTAATCTACTCAATAGTCTGTGATCCCCCCACTCTAACTCTCAACACATTTACCTGCAGCAGTCCTCCACTGACCTCTCTTGCCATTACCTTACATCACCTCTCCTCTCCTCTACTCTCTCTGTTTTTGTGCAAAATAAAGTAAAGTCATTAAAACTACCACGAGACCACAACAAACAACTCTGCCTTTCGGCATTTGAGTACGGCATGACATGCCCACAGACACCAAAGCACATTCTCACCATTACTACTGCGTCATTATATTGCTATTGCTATGCGACCCAAAAAAGCCCTCTGTTTCTAATTCTCTGTCGCTCCTAATCTCTCTATTTCTCTCCCCACATGCAAGCATTTCAGAGGACCGAAGCACATTTGGCCTTCCTCCCCTGGGTTGTGCCTGTCCTTGCCCTGCTGTGGAGACTCTACTCACAAAGGCCTCAGGGAAACTGTAGGAGCCTTCCAGGCCAGACAGACTGACGGAGACAGAAGTGAATACGATAAAGGCTCCACAGAGATTGACCCACTGCAGAGGGGTCTATTAGCGCAAGCTACTGTCTGTTAAACGACTCGGAGGGTGATTTGGGAAGGTTTTATAGTGTCTTGCTTGACAAAAGCCTGAGTGAGATTCTGCAGGACTCTCTGCAGTACAGTTTTACGGTTATATACTGTAAAATCTCAAGAAGCAGATTTCCGATATGCATGTCTACTAGAGGTTCAGCAATAAATCAGTTATACAGGGAACTTTAATCTGATTGGCTACATTCACATTGTCACTGTTTTGGAATGACAGCAGCATTTACTAACAGATGTGAAGCAATAAAATTGAACTGTTCATACTTACAGTCACAAATAATGCCTATAACCAATGACCTACATCAAAGATGCTGGCTTACAGATCACTAGAAAGACTTAAGAAATGCTATTTCACATACACATACAAACAATCGAAATACTTGGTGAATACTACTTTTCTAAAACACTTTGTTCTAAAACTTGACTACTTTTCAAAACATTTACGGCCAGATTTACTAAACAGGGCAAATTAGCGTTAGAGCGTAATTGAATAAAAGCGCTGAAGGGAGTGGAAAATTCTTTGCGTGATTCACTAACAATGCGCACATTAAAGAACACAGACGCAGCTAGATCATTTCCATAATGACCAGCGCAATCTACCAAGAGCAGCGCAAATTACCGCCTGGTTTAACACATGCTTTCTTTGGGCGTTAAATAATGGCGCAATTACCAGTAATTTGACAAGTGCAAACTTTAGAAAATTGCGTTGCTTGATTCATTTTAATAGGTCTTTAGTAAATCCAGACAGTTCTGTTTTAACGCAAAATATGGTTTGCACTGGTGCAAGCTGTTGGTAAAAATAATCTGGCCCATGGGATATAAATAATATTTCTGTAAAAAAAGATTTGTAGTGGAATATCACAGGAATGTATATATATATATATATATATTAAATTGTAATAATAGTTCACAATATTACTGTTTTTACTGTCTTTTCGATTAAATACATGCAATCTTGATAAGGATAAGATACTTCTTCAAAAACACAAATTAAACAATTTAAAAAAAAAATTCTGTCACCATTTACTCATCCTCATGTTGTTCAAATTTGTGTGCATGTCTTACTTCTGTGCAACACAGAAGATATTTTGAAAAGTCTCAAGAAACTTTCTCATTGTTTTGATCACAGAGACTTAGTAAAAATAAAGCACAAACTAGTTTGGAGAATGTAGAAAAATCCTCTCCAAAAAGCTCAGATGTTTATAGACAGAATATCAATGAAAATACTGATTAAATTTTCTAAACTGTTCCTTCCTCTATTAAACAATGTTAAAAATAAAACATATTAGGAGAACTGATCTTTAAATTCAATAAATGACAGAGATATTACTGATGAAGGCTATTCACGCTACACATGCAAACTAATTGGCTCAGTTACAAAACGGCTAGAGTCCTTCTAAAGGAGGTCAAGAAAATATGATCATATTACTCCAATTTTACATTCTCTGCACTGGCTACCTATTAATGTTCCGTATCAGTTCAGACACAAAATATTATTACTTGCCTATAAGGCCCTAAATGGTTTAGCTCCTGCATACCTTACTAATCTTCTATCATGCTACAATCCTAAATGCAGCTCCCTAAGTTCGCAAAACTCTGGAGTCTTGGTAGTACCTCGGATAGCAAATTCCACTAAAGGAGGTAGAACTTTTTCCTTTTACCTGGCTCCCAAACTCTGGAATAGCCTTCCTGATAACTTCGGTTCAACACACTCTGGCTCTGTTAAATCTAGATTAAAGACACATCTCTTTAGCCAAGCATTCATATAATACATCTCACAATATGTTTACTGCCAGTATATCTGATCAAACACATTATTGCTTTAGCTTGGTTGAATAGATAACTTCATTTTGCCAGGGTTGTTCCTGAAACTTAATTTAGCTAATTGTCTTATTTGGTCTCTGTTTTGCCACAGGATTAACATCCCGTGTAGCTAGGAAATTACACAAGCTTCAGTCTGGATCCAACTCTCTCTTAAATGATCTGAGATGACCAAACACCTGAGAAAGATGATGACAACCCCTCGGAGGACTCAGAGGAAGCCAACCATCAGCGATTATACTGAATAACCACATTTGATGCCATAAGTTAATTATATTGAATTTCTACAGAGAAAGATAATCATCTATTTAAGGTTGAAACTTAATTTTCTGTGAAGTTGCTTTGCAATGATTTATCGTAAAAAGCACTATACAAATAATCTTGAATTTAATTTAATTAAAAAGAAACGAAACAACATCCTTCAAAATGTGTGTGTGTGTGTGTGTGCACGCATGTGTGCGTGTGTTCAGCAGAAGAAAGAAAGCAATACAGGTTTGTAACAACATGAGGACAAGTAAAAGATAATTTACAGTTTGGGGTGAACTATCCCTAAATGTTTCAGGGCTCTTGGTAGTCATCTCTTAAACAATAATAAAAAAATATATATTCAGTACTGTTGTGTGAACACAGCCATTGTGATTCTTCATTTAGTGCCACATATACATAAGTACTTCGTTATGACAAATTAGAACTAAGTTTCCCATAATGCACTTAGATGAAGAGTAAAGTGCAGAAACAGACCCATACCGCTATATTATGAAGCACATCAGCAGTCTGCTCACATTGCCATGTGAGAGAGCGAGAGAGAGAGAGAGAGAGAGAGAGAGAGAGTCATGTGCCAGTGACACTTCTCAGTTCATTCTAACAGTCTCCACTGGATCATCGAAGGCCCCACTGCAAATGAAGCAATTACTATGAAAGCACACACACACACAGTTACATTCGACAGAAAAGCGCACATCCGTACACATGCATGCCCATGCAGCCTATACAAAATGAATATAAATAAACACCCATGCAGTCGTATTACTTCCCACATGATTATGACACTAAAAACTCTGTTATGCATTCCCACTGTCACTGTATCTATCTTAAATGTGTCTACATATGTTCAGCCACAATTTTTGTTCTATAACAAGCCATTTCAAGAAAGGAGTGCATGACTTTCTGCAAACAGTATTTTCACACCGGAATGCTCCTCTCACCCTTGGCTAATCAGTGAGCATGTGTCTAAAAGCTGGATAAAGCCATTACAACACTAGGTCTAAAAACAGCTGAGAAGAAAATCTGTCTCGCTGGTGGCGGACTGGGCATGGGCCAACTAGACAGCAGTCTGTGCAGCGCGCACACGCACACACACACACACACACACACACACGCAACCAAGATACCTCAGAGGTGTTAAAATATGACTTTTGTCATGGAGAAAGAGCTCTTGCACTCTGAAGAAGGGGTACAAAAGGGAAATGATCCTGCAATTGTATATGCTTGGGAACATGTTCCAATCTCACTTTACCCTCCATCTAGGACTCTTTTCACTGCCACCACACTTCAAACTGTTCTCCATAAAGACGGAGACAGACAGACACTTTAGACTATCTCCATCACCTTCATGCTGAGCACTGTCAGGCAGAGAAGCAGAAACAAGTTTAACAAAGGCCTCACTCACGCTCTCTCACTCCTGTCCTCGGTCTTGCTGCCACTTTCCTCTCTTTCCCCCAACTACTGCCTTACCCTGCAGTGCACACTTTTGCAGAGGCCTATACCCTTTCCTCCAACACATCTAAATATAGCCAGCCTCAAAGAGAGCTGTGGCTGATGATGAGTTGTAAGAACAGCTGAAGTGGAGGACTGTGAATAAAACCATGATAATTTTTTATATTTACCCACCACATCCAAAAGGAGAATTAACAGGCTGAAAGATTCTTAAACGTAAATTATTAATCATACTACATCCTACTTAAACATAACTGTACTGGAATGAAAGGTGAAAGAAGAGTTTATGAAATCCAGAGTGGACGTTTAGACGGCACAAATTCTGAATTTGATGACTATCAATGTAGGAACATTCCTTTCTCATATTGAGAAAGTTCTGAATTTGTTTTCCTCGAGTTTGAGGAAGTGTAAGGTCTGTTTTGGGTTCTGTTTCATGTTCTTGTTTCTCATGTCTTTTATTTTGAAGTTAGTCATGGTTCTCGTTTGGGTTTGCTTCCCTTTCCCTCATGTCTTCAAGCAGATTGGTTGCCATGTTCTCATTGGTTTGTTCATGTCATGTGACCCACTCTATTTACTATAAGTAGCCATGTCATTATCTTGTTCGTTGTCATGTATTAATGTTGTTACCTGCTGTCGGTGAGTCTAGTCTGTTCATGCCATATCTGTTTCAAGCCAAGTCTGTCTTTGTTTGGATTATGTTTGGATGTTTGGATTTCACCATGTAAATAAACTGCACTTCATTCATCACTACGCTCGCCTTCAGTGGACTCATTACAGGAAGATAATAATTATGTTTTATGAGGGCAATTTTGCCTGATCATGATGCAAAGACAAATAAACTATAACTGGCTATGTAAAACAATATCAGTCATTTCATGTATTATTACATTTCTATTGTTTTAATTGTAATAAAGTTGAAAACAGATAGAATTTAAACATGAAAAACCTAAAATAAAGAAATGAGTGAGAAATATTGCCTTACTATCTTAAATAAAATAAGCTTAAGTACAAAATTTACTAGCAAAAATAAAAATAAATTAAAGCAATTTTTTTTTTACTCCTTTGATAAACTGCTAATTTACTGCTTATTAATAGTAAGGTAGTTGTTAAGTTTAGGTATGGGTGGGATTAAGGGATCTAAAATATGGTCATACAGAAAAAGCATTAATATTTGCTTTATAAGTACTAATAAATGGTCAGTATGCTAGTAATATGCATGCTAATAAGCAGCTAGATAATAGTGAGAATTGGTCCTTAAAGTGTTACCAAAAAAACTAATACAATGACAAAAGGCACATCAAATTACTAGAACGTAAACTACAAGTGAAAAAAGCTACTTTTAAATATTAATAAATACTATAATAGCACAATAACACTGAAGCATAACCGGTCAAGAAACTGAACTCATTTGGGACTTCTTCCAACAGGAAAAACATTCATAAGAAAATCATAAATATTGTGTTTGCATTTCATGACCATAATTGCATAGGTCATATTTACATAACATTCTATATCTTATTTTTATTCAACGAATAAACAAAATGAAATCTTAATTTTAAATTCTGTGACTTTTAAGCCTATTACCCTTTTATTTCTCAGCTATTCCAAGATCATGAGCCACTTTAACACATGTGTATATCTGTATTACATGTGTAGGAGGGTGATTATAAAACAGGAGGTCAGCAAGACATTCCATAATCAAAACCATCCACCATTTAATGAAAAACCAATGACTTACCCAGCACTCCCAGCCTATAGTTCAGGGTCACCACGATTACATTTCCGTAGCTGGCCAAAATGCTGCCGTCAATCATGTTGCCTGTACCTTCCATGTAGGACCCACCATGAATGTACACCATAACAGGTCTCAGCCCATTCTCATCATGAATGTCTGCAGGAAGAAGAAAAAAAATCATTTGAACATACTGTAAACACTTTTTATATTTGTAGGATGATTAAACAACCCTTTCTCAAAGCACTGGTGGTTTCTCTCAGTAAACGAACATCAGTAGAACACATTAGGCTTTACACTTTGACAAGCAAATCCAATAGTAAAATCCCAAATGAGAAGATCAGAAAAATATCCCAAATTAAATTGCTTTTTTATACCATTACCAAGCCGCATTTTCATTTAAATTAATCCTACCTCAGCGAGATTCACCTCAAAATGTGGCTCATGCACAGGGAAGTCCGTAATTGCTGCAGATGAGTTGGTTATTTGTGGGTCTCTCATGTTCTGATTAAAGCCCCTGATTAGTACATGTGTAGGAGGCTGATTATAAAACAGGAGACATGAAGCCCTAGGATGAGGAAGTCTTTGATAACATTTCACAAATTGCAGGCAGGCTTACCAGACTATAGATTTTTCACATCAGATATCTAATGGTCTTGAACAAAACAACAAATGTTGATACAGATGTGTCCTTTTGTTTTGCCACAATAAAAACACATTGAAACTTTCTAGACGAGTGCTTTTACTGCAGACGATGAACAATAATATCAACGAATGCATCTTCAGGGAAGCTGTAAACCACTAGCGTATATTTACACTTAACGGCCACTTTATTAGGTACGACTATGCTTGTTAACGCAAATATCTATTCAGCCAATCACATGGCAGCAATTCAGTGCAGATTGATCATAAAAAAGCTAAAAGGCTTTCATTGGCCATCATTCACAAAACTTAACATCTACCACAGTTTTATCATAGGTAGAATGCAACATTTTTCAATACAAGCATTTCAGTCAAATGTAATTTATAAAATATTTCACACCTTTAACCCACGGGAGAAAATCCTCCGCAACAGTTTAAAATCAGCTCAATTCCATGCAAAAAATGTGGATTTGGCAACCCTGCATCCAACACGAGCTGCATCCAAAGTTAATTAAATACTCTGCATATTGATAGCGGCTCCCTGATGCACGGAAATTATATTCAATATTTTTGCGAGAGCAAACCAACTTTTGGTAGAAAGCAAAAGCCAATTCCCAGACATTTTGGGAAAATTAGAAATCCCAGCCAGATGCATTTTTTAGGTCCAAAAAGAGGACATGTTCGGGGAAAAAGAGGACGTATGGTCACCCTACATTTAGGTACATGCCTAGACATGGTCAAGACAATCTGCTGAAGTCCAAACTGAGCGTCAGAATGGGAAGAAAGGTGATTTAAAAAATGTTTAACATGGCATAATTGTTGGTACCAGATGGGCTCGTCTGAGTATTTCACAAACTGCTGATCTGCTGGGATTTTCATGCACAGCCATATCTAGGGTTTAGAGAGAATGGTTATAAAAAGAGAAAATATCCTGTGAGAGGCAGTTCTGTGGTAGAAAATGCATTGTTGATACCAGAGGTCAGAGGAGAATGGCCAGATTGGTTTGAGCTAATGGAAAGGCAACAGTAACTAAAATAACCACTCGTTACAACCAAGATATGCAGAGCAAGATCTCTGAAAGCAAAACACATCAAACCAGCAGAAGACCACAGCGGGTGCCACTCCTGTCAGCTAAGAACAGGAAACTGAGGCTACAATGTGTACAGGATCACCAAAATGTAAAATAGAAGATGGGAAAACGGTTGCCTGGTCCGATGAGTCCCGATTTCTTCTGTGATTTTCAGATGGATGGGTAAGAATTTGGTGTAAACAACATGAAAGCATGGATCCATCTTGCCTTGTCTCAATGTTTCAGGCTGCTGCTGGTGTAATGGTGTAGGGGATATTTTCTTTGCACACTTTGGGACACTTAGTACCTGTTGAGCATTGTTTAAATGTCACAACCTACCTAAGTAATGTTGCTGACCATGTCCATCCCTTTCAGACCACTTCCAGCAGGGTAACGCTCCATGTCACAAAGTTCAGATCATTACAAACTGGTTTCTAGAATATGACAATGAGTTCACTATACCCGAATAGCCTCCACAGTCACCAGATCTCACTCCAACAGAGCACTTTTGGGATGTGGTGGAATGGGAGATTTGCATCATGGATCATGGCCAACAAATCTGCAGCACCTGTGTGATGCTTTCATGGCAATATGGACCAAAATCTCTAAGGAATGCTTCCAGCACCTTGTTGAATCTATGCCACAAAGAATTAAGGCAGTTCTGAATGCAAAAAGAGGTCCAAACCGATTCAAGCAAGGTGTACTTAATAAAGTGTTTGGTGGCTGTTTATATATATACATTCCAGAGAAGAAAGCAAGTCATACAAATTTGGAATGGCATATGGGTGATTAAATGAAATCAGAATTTTCATTTGTGGGTGAACTATTTCTTTAAGACACCTACGTAACAAAGATTTATCAAAGAAAAAAAAATAATACTGGTTACAAACAAGTCATAATACTGTTTTTTTTTCAGGGTGAATAATCAGTGTGCATCTTTAAATAAGTGTGTTTTAATGCTCTGTGGTTTGCACTGTTACTCTTATTAGGGTAATGTGTATACTAATATTTCATCAAACAGCTTCCTCAGCCTGCCTCCAACCCAGCTGATGGAATGAGAACTAATGGCTTCAAAAAGGGGTTATGACATTCGGTGTGTGTGTTTGTCTGTCTGTTTGCATCCACCTCTGAAAACACACTCACTGCAAACAGCCTCCTCTCAGTGGGAGTGGTATATCTGCATTAGAAACGCCCTTGTTGGCTTCTCAGACTGGAGTGGAGTCCAACAGGGGTACGGTGTCAGACCCAGAGTAATTGGTATTCAGCCAAAGCCACCTTACTGTACTTTGATTATTGGTTTCTGTTGCATATGGATTCATTAACTTCATAGAGGTGGTGCACAAACACGCAGACGCACACACATACACACACACACACACACACACACATCCAGCGTGGTCTGCTGCAGCGCTGGCACAATCCTACAGCGCCTGTGGGCAGGCGAGCAGAATTAAAGGCAAGTCTGTGTATCGTTCTCCCCCGCAAAGGAAAACAGAGAGAATGAGAGAGAGGGAAACAGAGTGAGAGAGATAGAGAAAAAGAGGGAGAGCTGAAAAACAACCCGTCGTGACAGGTGATTAATCTCGGTCGGGTTCTGAGTGGGCGCTAGGCAGCGCACTAATGCGAGTGCATCTATTTTGCAGCTCTTTGCTGGTGTACAACTTTCAGCGTCGCAGCGCCTTTATTGCGCTGGACCATCAGCAAGGCCAGAACCTCCTGTCTAATACTCTGCCTCTCAACCAGGCAGACTAATAGCTGCGCAAGGGCTTCTCGTTTAGTGGAGATGTTACACAAGCATTGTGTTGATGTTTTACCCTTTTATACCGGTTTTATCTAGGATTACCCATCCTGACCCATTACTACCAACGCTGGCATAAGTTTCCACCCACGTAATTGGAAAGCTCTATTATGGAGAATCTTAACTGACAAACTTGACCCAGTAGAAGCAGTTTAGGTACTAATTTTGTGGGCTCCTTCCAAGAAAACAATTTAAATCCTTCATCGCCACAGCTATTGGAAGGAGAACTATCCAGAAACACATTACAAGAATGGAGTGCTGCCATGAACTTGTTTAAAGTAGATGCGATACACATCTTAAGGCTCTTCACAGTGAAACCCATAGATCAATGAGACATATTGGAGGGGCTGTTAGCAGAGAAGGCAGCACATGTTGCATCCCAGGTGTGTTGAAACTCAACTGGCATTGGAAACCTGCGAAGTTGGCAAACATGTTGGCCCATGGGATTTATGAGTTGGGGGCCGTTCACCCAGAATGAGTTCTTGCATGCAAAAACAGCTACTTCTGTCACAGTGGAATGAAACCAAACATCTCGTTTTTAAAAGCTGAACGGAATTGTTCAGCTTTTGTCAAAAGAAAAGTCATTCACGGTATTAATTTCATCAGTTATGCACTCCATGGGAATTTGACCACTTATGAGTTAATACTGTAATACTCTACAGTTTGCGCAACACTAACATAAACTTACACATTTTCATGAGTTTGTTTATAAAAATGTTGTATGTTATAGGACTGTATGAAAATTTACATATATTATGGAGTTGTTTTGCTTTTCCTTATTGCAAACAACTTTTTGGTTAAAGGTTTGGTTATGGTTTATGGTTTACTTAACCCTAAAATGAAAATTCAGCCATCATTTACTCACCCTTAATGTGTTCCAAACCCTTAGAAACACAAATTAAGATCTTTTTCATATTCTCTAATGAAACTCATTAACAGTCCATGAAACCAAAATTTCAAGCTTAAAAAAGTTAATAAAGACATAATACAAGTAATCCAAAGTGGTTGCATAGCTATTATCATAAATAACAACACATTATCTTTAATTTGTTTGTTAAATGAGTTGAAACGAGTAAATGAATTTCACCTTATTAGTTCATGGAAACAAGAGTTTATCTTTAGTCCATTTGATGACCAGATTAATCACTTACATTCTATGCATTCTTATCCACTTTATTTCTTTATCCGTTCCTGTAGTAGTTGTGTTACTTATTCATTCAGTTACTCATAATCCTTCTCGAGCATGTTTACATAGATGAACAGCCTAGGCAGATGCAAGAACGTTTCCTGTGTAAACGGCCCTTTAGGAGTCCACTCTGACCCCATCCTGTCAGTGCCAAGAGTTTCACTCTTTAGATGCTATACAAGTTCCCTTTCTTGTTTTATATGTGGAACTGTGCAGTGAAAAGAAGACACAGGTAAAGAGGATGAGAGAACATGAAAGACAGAAATTAAATAAAAGGAAAAGATATAGAGAGCAAGAGTGTCAGAGAGATAGAGAGAAAAGAGAAGGGAGGAAGGAGCAAAAGGAGAGAGTGAGTGGGGGTGACTCCGCAGTGCACACACCCTGGACATTCATCATTGCCAGGACAGGCCGAGGAGGATAATATATTCCCTCATGTGCTGCACAGCACTGCACACATTACTCATCTTTATACAGTGCAAGAATGAAAGAGAAAGAGCTGAATTCTTCATTAGACTCAACAGTCCTTATTAAAGAAATAGTTCACCCAAAAATGAAAATTCTGTCAGCATTTTCTCATCCTCATATCATGTTGAACCTGTATGACTACTATGGAAAACAGAAGATGTTTAGCAGATACTTATTATACATTAATTCATATATATATATATATATATATATATATATATATATATATATATAAAATATACATGCACACACACACATACATGTATCTATCTATATATATATATATATATATATATATATATTATATATATATATATATGTGTTATTTTTTGTTTTTAATTTTTTTTTTTTTTTTACAAAAAAAAAAATAAAAAAATGTGTGTTCCACAGGAGAAACTAAGTCATACAGGTTTTCAAAGATAAGTAAATAATGATTGAATTTTTATTTTTGAATAATCTATTCCCAGAAGTGTTAGTAGGGAAGGATGGCTGTTAATGACCATGCAGTCGGTACAATGCTGAGCTGTTCAGTCAGTCTGTTCAGCTGCAACACAGAATTGTAATGCACAGCAATTCAGGGCAGGCACGCCTGCGAAAACATAGCTGTAATATATCATTAAAGGCAATTGTATGCCGATTATTGGCCTCACGTCAAGCCGAAGTCAACTGTGGCTTCTGGACATGTACCCTATTTGATATTCATGTACTGCTACTGGGTCTCAAATGTAAGCTTTCAACATCAACCTTTAATAAAGCTGTTAAAGTAATGCCGTAGGCCCTTCATTCAGAGCCCATGTTAACCAATTAAGGCATGGTTGACAAGTGATATTCTTTCACTCATTCATTTCCAAACTAAATCTCTTTCTGTCTGTACAGGCTGAGTCTAAAGAGTGTCATCCTTTTAAAGGGACTACAGGTGGAAAGAACAGCTTTCTCTTTCATTTATATGCATTTAAAGAGTCTTTCTGGGTGAGTTTTTAAAGGTGGCAGGAAATTGCGGAGGCTGGTGCATTGCTGTGGGGTGATTTTGCAGGGAGTCTTATGGCATAGGTACAACCTCAAGGGAGCCAGGAAGAGTAATTCATCGCCACTGCAGATGTTCGCACAGACAGAGAGCATCGATCTTGCCCTTCTGAAAACACCATCTCCGTCTCTTCAGAACAAGAAGCGTTTGGTGGAGGTACTATAGGACTCAACACTGTTTCTTTTTAAGGTAGCCTGATTTCAAATTGCAGAGATTAAATAGGCATTTGTACATGTTAATATGCCATCTGGACAACTCAGTTCAAAGTCCAAGACTATTCATTATATAGCTGATATTTGTATTATTATATGTTCCTTTAATTACCTTTTCACTGATAAGAAACATGATTTATTTTTGTCCCCTAAATGTATGCATTTTTTATATTATATAAAATGTGCCTCAAGCAATCTTTTCAATAATACACGAACCACCATAAATAATTGGCAAGTAGAAAACGTGTCCAGGCTAAATAAAGAATTTTTCAATTGCTGATGGTCAACATTACAACATCGTTAAGCTATATGGCACATGAGAAAATTATAAACTTCTCACTATTCAGTTGCTTATTAGCATGCATATTACTAGCATGTTGCCTGTTTATTAGTACTTATAAAGCACATATTAATGCCTTATTCTGCATGACCATATTTTAGATCCCTTAATCCTGCCCAACCTAAACTTAACAACTACCTTACTAACTATTAATAGGCAGCAAATTGGCAGTTTATTGAGGCAAAAGTCATAAGTTAACAGATAATACAGAGAATTGGTCCCCAAACTGATGTGTGACCTAAACTACATTTTTGTCCGTACAATCAAAGTCAATATTCTTCAAAATATCTTATTTTATATTCTGCAGATGAAATGAAGATTTACAATGACATAGGGTGAGTAAATGATTACATAAATTGATTTTTGTGTGGGAACTACTTTTTTTTTTTTAAACGAACTGTTGATGTTGACAATTTTACCATTATGTGTTCACACAATGACAGGTTGCAAGAGGAATGCCATCTATTTCAACAAACTTTGTGAGCAATAGTATACAGATTATTGCTCAAACTGAATCTTGTAAAAGAGCAAAAATAAGATCTCAAAAATGCTTCTTGTAGTATTTTTCCCGCTGGCTACAAACACATGTTTGCTCTATTCCATGCAGGTATCAGGGGGCAATCAGAAAGTACAGCATGTCTGGACAGCAGCAATCAATGATCGCACACATCACTCAGAGATCATGACAGCTGACTCCTCGGCAGCCAAAAACCACAGTCAGATCCACTACAGCAATTTATCAGATGTGTCAAGAGACACCTCTACATCCTGTGCCCAATACAGATCAATTAAATTATCATATGTTTAACTGACCTGCCTCTATGTTTCTTTGAGACGTATAGTCTATGCAGGGCTCGAATTGAGGGGGGGATGGAATCCTCCTTGTTAAAGAAAATAAAAAAATAAAAAAGACAAAAAGCATCCCCTTTATAAAATCACTATTCACCTTATATCCCCTTTAGATGGATAATGTTGTTTTGGTAACACTTCTCCAATTAGTAATTGGAGTAAATGGTAGTAAATTGTTACTTAACCAATTCTCACTATCAATTAGTTGCTTATCAGCATGGCTATTATTAACACATTGCCTAGTCATTAGTGCGTATAAAGCACATATTCTGCATGACTATATTCTACCCTAATTATATCCAAACTAAACAACTACCTTACTAACTATTAATAAGCAGCAAATGAGGAATTTATTGAGGCAAAAGTTGTAGTTAATGGTTTGTTAATGGTGAGAATTGGATCTTAAAACAAAGTGTGACCGTTGTTTTTTTATTTTTGTTTTATTTTTATTTTTACTTGTAATGCAAATTGAAATATTACAATTCTCTACGTATGATAATTTATGAACTAAATAATGGCAACTGGCCAATTATAACTCAACGTGAGCTGCACAACAGGCTCAAGCTATTTTTTTCATGCAAAATGTTCCAAGACAACAGAAGGTATGATATTTTCTTGATTCAAGTTTAAAGACATTCCGTTACATAACATTATTGTGCTGTATGTGTGTCTGAGAGATGATACACTATTGAGTATGCTGTTAGAATGCCCTTATAATTCAAGTAATGAAATAAATATTATTATTATTTAGATTTATCACACAAGCAAGAGTGCTTTCCTGAATATCAGCATGTGTACATGATGGCATATCCGCTATTCATTTTATACAAAAGTGCAGAGCAACACTACAGCGTTTCGTCCCTGATTGAATACATTTTTTAACAAATCGAGTGTGCCAATGATTTAACGTTCCATTCATAAAGACAGTCAGTTTTATTCGTTTCTAATTGAATCAGCCATTTTGAATGAATTGTTTGATTTGAATGATTCAATTAATAATTTATTACAACAGGCTTGCTGCCACCTACTGGCGGTTTTAGTGTCATGTTTATTAATCCCTGAAACATTCAACGAAATATCATTTAATTATCATTATCAACAATTTTATTTAATAGTTGTATTAAATAAAAATATGTTTAAAATACAATTGTTTTTAATTATTGCATAAAGTCAGCTAAAATCATTCCCCCTGATTTTTTTTGTTTTGTTTTTACATTCGATGACTGCATATATTGCATACATTCACATTGCTCTACCCTTTCTTGGCACCTTATAAAGCGTTGTGTCTAACAAAATATTATTTGTCCATGTGTAATGGGATGCAAAATAGCAAGCCATTAATATTACAGCGAGAAGAGTTTCTTCGACACAGCATCTGAGAGGAGTTACAAATGAACAGATTTCCACTGTCAAAACAACACAGGTTAGTGCTCATGCTTCACCGGGCAATGAAGAAAAAATAATGGCAAAACTGAGAAAAAAGAGGGAAACATGACTGTTTAATCTTTTCTTTGAGGAGGAGAGGGGAAAAAAGCATGCAGACTTTCGTCGACCATCTTTCACTTTGCAGCACTGGGAGAAGGTAATGTTTATCTGGGAGCAAGGGTTATTTTATGGATGTTCTTGTATTTTCTGCAGAGGCAAACTTTAGCCTTTTCACACAGTCCTTCAGCTCTGTGCTAGGAATCGCCAAAGAGGAAAGAGGTGTCAAAAAGATGTGCTTTATGATGGTGCACTTCGATGGCCAAAAAAGGTCAGAACAAAATGAAATAAATCTAAAGAATTCATTACAGGAAAAAAAAAAAGATTTTGCTTTCATGCAGGTTTCAGGCTGGAATTTTTTTGTTGTTGTTGTTAAAAAATTGAAAAAAGATGGACAAAATACCTTTATTTTCGTCACCCTCATTATTGCTGAAATCATCGCCTTTGACTGTGTTGGCTCCTACTGTCAACAACAGGGGAAAAGTAAAGAGGATAAATGGGGGAACAGATTTTAAAACAGCAGCTTACATATTAAAAGAAAATCTTTTCCAAAATGATTTATTTCAAGTTTGAAGAAAGTCTGCTGAAAACAACTATTGTGACACAATGGGGATTAGTCATTACAGCTGGGAAATATATTTCTAAATTAATAAATACATTTTATTTTCTGAAGAAAATTGTACTATTATAAAATACAAATAATAATATTAATCAAAATCTTCAGTAGTCTTGCATTTTTGGTGTGCAAGTGAGGGGATAATAAAGTGCCTAAAAAATAAAAACTTGCTTTAAGCAAATGCAGAATGAGCATCAGGATCCTGGTGTTTCTGTAAATGACCTTGGTTCATTACATATGCATCACTGTGTGTTAACACTGGATCACACTGAGAATTCATGCAGGTTCCAATATTTCTTCAGTTAACAGAGAATAGTGGGATGTCAAGCTGTATAAACAAAAGCAAGTAGCATGTAAATCACTAGAGTGTGAACAACACACCCACCCTGCTGGGTCATAAGCACCACACAGCAGGGATTATGAGGTTGGACTGTAGAAAAAAAAACAAGTAATAACTTTGCCAAGAGGTGATCACGAATATATCCTGAATAATTATACACTTCTTTTGTCTTCTTTTGTTTTATTAGTTCGGGTTTATCACAATATATGACATTAATAATACAGTGCAGTAGTCTCAGCCTAAAGGCTAGACTTTTTAATTAAATAAATGACTGGAATGATACAGTTGCACATCCAATTATTAGAAACCGTGCTAGCCTGCATTTCTCTCTCCTTTCCCCTTTTCTCCATGAATGATGACCCAACAGTAAATGTTTAGTCTTAAAAAATAAAAAAGAGAGTTTTTCAGCAGAGATACTGTTCCAGCATGTATGCACCTTTACCAAATAAAAAAATACAGTAAGATTGTATTAAGGTACACTCAAAATGTATTAAGCTGGAAGGTAATACAATATTGTTGACAAAAAGAGATGTAATATTAGCATATGTCAGTTCCGACATTTAGATATGTTTAGATTATGTAGCCTAATGTGGAATTAGAGTTACTGATATTCTACCAAGATTCAGTTTATATCAAGTCAAATGATATTCTCTTGCATTATTTCTCTGCATTTTGTCAGCCATTTTTATTTCTTGTAATAAGGTGTTCTGTCCCTGCTGATGAAAAGTAGCCCTACGGCGTGATACTTCCACCACCACCATACTTCAATGTATATGTGCTGTGTTCTGTGTGGTGTATTGTTAGGTTTGCATCACACAGATCTGTTTGACTTCTAGCTAAACAGCTCTGTCCTGGACTCTTCACAAATGCATCAGTGTTATGAATTTTGGCAAACTGCACAGATCCTTTTACATGGTTCTTTCTGAGTAATTACTTATTTTGTACAGCCCTCCTAAAGAGGCTTGCATTATACAAAGCTCTACAATGGTGCAGCTTTACAGTATGTGTTTCCAGCCACAAAAGTGTATGTCGCATGGCTCCAGACTAACATGTGAGCAGTGGGACCTGTGCCAAGTTCTATAGATGGGGGTTAGGAATGAGCTAATATAAGTAGACATACATAATTTACATAAGTAAATGTAAATTCACATTAACAACAGTAACATTTATAAAATGAGTATATATACTTTATAGTATTGATGAAAAATGTATCTTTACTACCATGCTAAAAAGTAACTACATGCTTGTATTAGTATTGTAAATGTTTGCTTATTCCTTCCTTCTATTCCTTCTGTTTTCCATTTTAATGCTGTTGAGAATGTCAGCACAGTTTCATCTTGCTTTAAACTAGTTAAAATCACAGATACATTTGTGGTTGATTTTAGAGTATTCCACATCAAATTCAAACGTTTCTTACTGGATATCGTTGTGCTGTTTAATATTGCTGTTGTGTGACTGAGATCAGTCCGTGAGTAAAGCACTGATCAGTAGAGTAAACACTTCTGCTCTGAGGTGAATTTGGCCTGATGTTGGCCTTTTATTGTCACTTTTTATTCTTGTTTGCTCAGGGGGTTTTAAGGTACAACCTTTAAACTTGAGCCAAAATTGGACGAAAAATACTGAATATGCAATCCTAAAAAAATTGACACATTAATTTATACTTATTCCCATTCTACTTTTTCATATTTTTTCATGTTACCTTATATAATTAATATTGTCCTTTACAGGCTTCTTGTTTTTCAAATAAAAACTTTTGGTGAATTTGATGGTGCTAGATCTGTTATGCTGAACATTTTAGATGTTTGCCTTGCAAATCTACTTCACAATTTCACATTTAACATATTATTTTCAACTTTGTGAAATCAATATTTGGCAGGATTTCGTCAGCACTCGAATTGAAACGTGCAAAAGGCAATGCATTTTGACATTGCATAGATACAAACATTTCCTTTAGAAATTATGTTTCTCATTTTATATTTCACATTTATTCTCCCATTTTACTGAATTACATAAGCAGTTAAAATAAAAAAATGTAACAATCTGGTAATACTTCATAACTGTCATTAGCATTAACAAATATTATTTGTATAATACTTAAGATCATTAGTATAGATTTATGCTTTAATTTATTTTCAGATCATTTTGTAACAAAGTACTGATCTGTTTAGTCAGCATCATATACACATTTTAATGAATTACTAAAGATAAATATTATAAAGTAATGACGTATTGCTATCAAGGCCTAAAGTATTAATCTTGAAATTGATTCTTATTTGAACACACTGAAATATCAAACCAAGCATTGACATTGCTAACAAGGACATTTTAGTTAACCTCAGGTCCTCAGGCAATTTAATTGACTTGTTATAGGGGAGGCTGTTCCTTTGTTTGTTTTCTTTCAACTAATAATTACTGGCAATTTGTGGCAATTAGGGATTGTACCTAGGATCTAAAATGCAAAAAATTCAGGAGATGGTAAAGTTCAATAATCAATCATGAGAAACCCTATAATGATCAAACTCTAAATCGAAATATTGGGTGAGACATGTCCACCTCAATATCTAGTTACAGCCCAGGATTGTGCCGTGAATAAGACAAATCACTTCCATTTGTTTAGAATCTCCTCATACAATGATGAGAATGGCACATTTTTAATAAATCAAGCCCAAAGATGTTAGACCTGTACTGCCCTGGTTGCTCAGTAATTAAGCTAAAGGTGAACTATGTCAATATTGACCTGGTGGAAACGGAATTGACAATGGGCTATGCTTATTAATGATGTGAATCAAAGGATAAATAATTAAAGATATGCTAATAATTAAACTGATTAAGTTATAATGCATTATTGAAGATCCACATAAATGTCTACTCACAAAATAAGCCCTGCATGAATTATTAAATTTGTCTGTATGAAAACATATCAAATTTTGATAGCATGCACAATATATACAAGTTTATATATAGTCTAACCAGAATTGTTTTACATGAGTGAATACAAATGATGTAATGAATTCTCCATGCCCAAATACTGCAAATAATGCTCTGTGACATGACTCCATCAGCAGAAACAATGCCTATTATTACATTTGCACCTGTCTTCATTTCAGTTTGTAATTATTTGTGAATTCATATCTTTCTGAAAACATTTTACACAATAATATCAACATTGACATACAATTTTTTTTGACATGTATAGGTTGACATGTAACAGCTCCATTTTCAAGTCTGTCAGAATTCATATTGTTGGATGTGTTTTTATATATCTTATGTACATAACAGTTATATATATTTGATTTGCCAATTATTAGTTGCATATGCCCACATACACACAATGTAAAGACTGGACATTCATTAAAAATGAAAGGACATTCCCAAAACAAACATAATGCTCTTGCATTAATCATGTAGGGGATGGAATGGACACAACCATTTTGTGTGTACAGTATGTGTGCATAATTGTGCGATGAACATCAGTGCAATCTGCAGTCTGCCGCATTCAGTGTTTCTTGGTGACATTGTTCTTCTTCCTGACCTGACATGTCATATCTTCTACATCTGACATCCTGTGCAGACTGTCAGAGCTGAGGGCTGTGCTGTTTCTACACACTTGTGCATTTAGGACACTGCACTGCTGCTACAGGTGCACAACCTATAGTATCCACAACAAACACAACCTCCCTAAACAAACTAAACAGTTTAATTTGCCGATGATTCATATCTAACTGAATAATATTTGAATTGATGTCATTTTCCGTATTGTTTTTCATGTATGGCTGTCTGTGGTTTGAAAAAAAAAAAAATATTTTGATATTCAAAAATTAAAAAAATATCTAAGTGTTTGATAGAATAGTTTTGACTGCTGGGCAAATACGTATTTGTCTCAAAAAATGTGATTTACAGTTTCAACAGTACTTGCTATTATGTGCATACTTTAGAATATGTGACCCTCTCTGTACTAAAAAAATTTGCTGATGGCACCTGTTTAATATTGACCATGTCGTATGCTTGTTTTCTCCAGACTTTAGCCTGGATTTACAGTTTAATTATGCTTACAGTACTTGCTATTGTACCCTAAAATGATACCTCTCAGGTTCTGTAAAAAAAGTAATGTGTCATGTGTGTGATTTGGTTTATACATTCCTAACATTCTTTATTCTTTATATATTTAAGTATTGACTGGGTAAGGTCATGTCAAAGAAAATATGATAATGGTAGAAATCAAACTTTGATGCTTGTTTTCTCCTAATTAGATTTTGGGACTTTAGCCTGGATTTCACAGAGAGGGTCACATATCTTTAAAATAAATAAGAATACACAGAAAATTACCCCAGGTTGACCCTACTAGTTACTAGCTGCAAGCTTATGTATCTTAAAATACATGAACTATTCTAGAAATGTTTATTCTCTGTCCTAGAGTCTTTCAGCATTATCTTACATAAATTACTGCATAAGTGATGTTATGGTTGCATTGGCTTAGACAGATTAGCTTGATGTGCTTACATAAAATTATTTAATTGATGTCAAGACTGAGGAGAATATCATTCAGAGGTCGCAAAAGCAATTTTAACAGCTAAATGTTCATCTCTATGTTTTCTATGTGCTATTAACCAAATGCAAGAATCCACACAAAATAAGACTTGTCCTATTTCATACTTGAACATTTTATTTTTGTTTAATTTCATAGAAGGATTTGCAGTGCTATTAAAAATTATCCGGAATACTGTACCAGTGCCAAGAGAATGTTTCAAATGGTGGACCCACCATTAAACCCATGGCCTGTAAAGTAGTGAAAATGTTGGATGTTCTGTTATCATTTGTTATTCTCAGTAGAATGAAATTACAGAGAAGGAAAGTCATCTTTACTATTGCAAGCTGATTTGCACTTTCATTCTAGAATATATTTTCAAATCAAATGTATTTAAAGAAAACTAACTTTACTTAAAGAGAAAAAAAATAATAAAACAGGAAGGTTCTAAGGATGAGAAAATCTTGACACTAATATGATTTTGATATGCATATCATAAAAATAAATAACAAAATTCACAGGGATACCCTCCACCCCTGTGTGCCCAAGTTTGACTCTTAAAAAATGAATGCACTCTTTCATTTTCTCCTCAGCACAGGTTGAATCAGTATTTTTAGCATGTACGAAGCACATTTATTAATCCCTTAGTTCAGAAGCTCATTACATTATATTCATTAATAATTCAACCTGAAGAATATGAGGAACTAAGTTACACTTGCTTTGAACCCTTTTTTTGGGCTGAGCTTCAAAGGCATCTCATTACCCAGCGGTCGATACTATCCCCACAGCTCAAATAAAGGTTTCACACAAAACACAATAACCACAAGAAATGGCCAGTTATTCATAGGTGATTGACAGCAACAAATTAAAAGCCACAGCAGGACGCAAAATGAGAGATGATCATACGTGATTCTATGAGGTACCTCAGAGATTCACCTTACAAGAACCATATTACCATATGTTATTTTACTTAGTTCACTTCCAGAATAAAACAATCCTGATAATTTACTCACCCCCATGTCATTCAATATGTTTATGTCTTTCTTTCTTCAGTCAAAAATAAATCAAGTTTTTTTGAGGATTTCATGATTTTTTTTCCATATAGTGGACTTCAATGGGAGCCAACGGTTGAAGGTCCAAATTGCAGTTTCAATGCTGCTTCATGATTCCAGCTGAGGAATAAGGGTCTTTAGTGAAAGATCGGTCATTTTTTATATATAATATATATATTAACCAAAGATGCTTGCATAGGTCTGTGAAACATGACTTTCCGCATTATGTAACAACTGAACTAACGTGCAGTCAGTTCTTCATCTGTATACTCCAGTTCAAAAAGATAGAGTAGAGCGAAAAACTCCATCTCATTTTCTCCTCCAACGTCAAAAAATTGTCCAACATCGTTGTTTTACTTTTTTTTTGTAAAGGGTGTTTGACTTTTTTTGCACGTTTGATTTGTAAACACTGGGTCAGTACTTCCGCATATGTCAATTGACCTATCGGAAAGCCCCGCCCCCCTTAGTTACTGTTGCTTTCTCGGACAAACAAACGTAGTTGCTCACTGTCTTACAATGACAGCTGCAGTGAAAACCTTGTCCCACTATGTTTTTGCACAATTTTGGACACAGAAGGCCACCAAATTAAATATTCCATGAAGGGATTTATAAAATATTTAAAAATAAATACGGTGGGTAACTCGAAGCAGGGTTTACAGATCACAATGCAAGCGGGAGAAGTCTCATATTACGGTCGCCACGATAGCGGATGACAACATGCAGGATCAACACTTCATGTATCGCAGGGTACGATTAAATTAATGTACATTTAACCAGTTTATTATAAAGAGACAGCGAAATGTAGACTTTGTTTTATGTGTTTTTGACCTACATTGTACAAGATGCGAGAACAGTCCGCTATTTTAGGTTTGTACATTAGCATGGACTCACTAACTTAAACATTAGCTAGATTTAGCCAGAGATACCTTGCTGAAGCACAAGATAACAGAAAATTAACGTTTTTGTTTTTATTTGTATTGGGGTTGAATACTTGGGGACGTTTTTTTTTTTATTTTGCTCTGTTTTGTTTGGATTCATTGGGGAAATGTAATAACATAAACTTGGGGACATTTTGCTCTGTTTTGTTTGGATTCAGGAAATGTAATAACATAAATTATATTGCCCATCCAGTGTTCAGGATACCTGGAATCAGTGTTTTCAATTTTTGAAGCATAAACCCATAAAACCGATGCGACTTTGGCATAAACCCATAAAATCAAGATGAGCATTTGTGGATCAAATGAGCATTTGTGGTTAAAACATTTTTTCTGGGATCGTGAGCCCTTTGAAGCTGCATTGATTCTGAAATTCTGGAATGTTTTCCTCAAAACCTTAAATTATTTTCGACTGAGTAAAGAAACACATGAAAATCTTGAAATTGTTTTTTTATTTTTATTCTGGAATTTAAATAATCCTTTAAATTATAATAACTAATTTAACCAGCTTGAATTCTTGGATTGGATCTAACAACCAGAAACATTCCTTGGAGATTCTAGTTCATACTGACATGAGAATATCACACATTAGCATCGGCTGCACATTCATGCCATTCCCAGGAGACCATTGTACTAAACTCAATGACATCACCAGTCTTTGTGACATGGCATGTTATCATGCTGGAACGAACTATTAGAAAATGGGTGGACTGTGTGTGTCCATAAGGAGATGCACACGGTCAGCAAGGATGCAGGATCACAACAGGTTGGATGTGGGATTTAAATTATGCTCAAAAAGCCTAATGTGTGCCAAAAAAATATTCACAACATTTCACAAGCAGCAGCCTGAACCAAACAAAAAAAATGCAGGATGGATCCATTAATTAATGTGGTTAACACCAAATTCTGACCCTACCATCTGTGTCGCATCTGAAATCTTGATTCATCAGACAAAGCAATGTTTTCCAATCGTCTAATGTCCAGTTTGGCAAGAATATGCCCACTGTAGCCTCAGCCTCCTGTTCTTAGCTGACAGAGGAATCTGCTGTTTGCCTTCTGCTCTGGCCAGCCACTTAAAGGTTCAAGGTGGATAGCACTGTTGTCATACATTGTTATTTTAGTTCATTGCCACCTTCCTGATAGCTTGAACCATTCTAGCCGTTCTCTGTCAAACCCTCTCATTAACAAAGCAATTCCACCAGCAACTGCTGCTCATCTGATTTTTTTTCCCTCCAAACTCTAGAGACTGTTGTGTCTGACAATCCCAGGAGATCGGCAGCTTCTGAGATGCATTCTGAGATATATTTAGTGGCATGAAGAAGTTTGAGATGACATTTAAAGTCTGCGATTCAAAATACAACTTCAAGGTGAAAAAGTTTTATGATTTCAAAAAAGAAATAAATGTTATGACTTTAAATAAGATATATGTATATGACAGTCCCCTGTTCTAGGTCACTTATCAAATCAGCGCATTTGACAATATGTGAACTGCTTGGTCAGATTGTGTTCCATTGTGTTACTTCCATTAAAGTAATTTGGAACATTCTCAAATGATGCCAGATAATTAATTATTAGCAGACGCTTTTATCCAAAGGACTTACAGTATTCAGGTTATACAATATATGTGTGTTCCCTTGAACCCACGACCTTTGCGCTGCTAACGCAATGCTCTACCACTGAGCCACAGGAGCATATCAGCTGGAGAGGGCTGTCATCAAAGAAGAACAGACAAAAGCCTAAGAAATACTATGAAAATCCTCAAATTCATTTTATATTTAAATTTTATCAGATTGTTATGCCACCAAACAGGCAAAAAGGCCAGTTTGAAATAGATAGATGTTGAAATATTTTGTGGCAAAAGGGTTTGTGCATATATAGTAATACAAATAAAATAAAATAGTATTAAAATAAAATAAAAATGACAATAAAATAAAATAAACAAGTATTCACTAAAAATAAAAGTGTGACAACTAGTCCCGGCCACTAATGTGAATATATAGGCTTACAGGCTGTGGAAGAACAGTGAGCGGTATTAATTACAGTACATGATCATAGGTGTCAGTTCCCCTTTTGCACTCTATGAGTAGATCTCAATTATCTTTACAACAAGACTGGATTTAAGATGTTAGGTTAAAGAAGTCCACCCATTGTGATAGACAATGAGAGTAACAAGCACTGATTTGTCGTGACTGCCTCTTTTCAACATATTTCTGTTTATCTGAATGGGTTTTTTGAATAGTCCAATAGAAATTAAAATGGTTAGCATTCTCGATTAAAGAGTGGAGGGGAGCCTGCATTGTCTCTTCACCCAGACCGTCCCTTCAGGCTGAAGCATTCATTGTGATTAATTCACAACAAAACAGGATGCCACCTCCACAGCCTTCACTCGTGACTGCACTGAGAGATAAAGTTGACTCCATCAGTAACAGACTGCAGTCTCTTTTGTGCGTCTAGCTAACAAAAGAACCAGGCAACTAAAACACAAAGAGAATTTATATGTCTCTAACCTGTTTTCTACAGATCAGGAAGTGGTGATCCTGGTTTTCCATTCTAGCCTTGAACGCCATGCTTTTTCTTTTGATATGGTCTTTGCACTAAAGGGCTTTCTTGTATCTGTCATCCTGCTTCAACAGTGCCACAACTGCAGAGCAAGTCCCTCTTTGAGTCAAAAATGCCAGGATGGTCCCATATTACACAGGATTTTGAAAAGGGCAATTTGGAGAGCCGAAGCATGATGGGCGCTTAGCGCTTGAAAGCTAACAGGGGATGACTGACTTCAGTATGGCACAAAAGGGACTTTTTTAAGCAAAACTGCGGGCTGTCACAATTATGCTGACACATTCTGTTAGAAATTTACTGCACACTGGTGGAGCAACAGTCATGGATTGAGAGGAATACAGTAACTTTGATTTCAGGTCAGCAACATGGAGTTACTAAAAAAAACTAAAAAAAATAAAATTATATACATTTTAGGATTCAGATCACAATAGATACTATCATAACAAAGCACAATGTACTGAGCAGCAATACTTATAACTTCAAGATACAAATTTTACCCAAATGGCTGAATAATCGAATCATTGGCAAAATGTTTCATCATGATGATGTCACAATAATAAGACAATGATAGTTTGAAGATGCAGATATGGCTACTCCACTCTTTGATATATTTTAATTTGCAAGTTAATCTCTCTTCCTTAATCTTGCAGTCCAGTGTCCAAGCTAAATTTAGCACACTATTATGCGATTCAAGACTATAGGACAAATAATCTCAAACAGCTATCTGTGAATTGTTACTATTATTTACACTTAAATAACAGCAACTTTCAAATAAAAAAAATATATAATATACTGTAAGATTTACAGTAGCCAGGGCATGCAGGGTCAAAATTATATATACAAAAATTGTAGAATACCCAGCTAAGCTTTTGGACTTTTTTGAGATGATAATAATCATACAGAAAAAGTCTACTTTGAGTTGATAGTCATGAGCTTTACCAGCAAACTAAATGTGATAGGATATCTTGACACTTTAGTATAGGGACCAATTCTCACTAATAACTAGATGCTTATTAGCATGCATATTACTAGCATATTGGCTGTTTATTAGTATATTAGCACATATTCGGCATGACCATTTTATACATCCTTAATCCTACACAATACCTAAACTTCATAACCTTACTATTAATAAGAAGCAATTAGGAGTTAATTGAGGCAAAATACATTATTCAATAGTGAGAACTTGACCTTAAAATAAAGTGTGACCAAAAAAATAAAAATATTGGAAAACTAGTTTTGGAATGTCAGCAACAATTAGCTGAACTTGGAAAATCTTCGTAGATCAAGTTGTGATGATGCCAACTAAACAAACTAAGCTGCTAAAAATATACATCATATGCTTTTTTTAAGAAGGAAAGTACATACCATCCTCTGTGGGAACATAAATGTTTAAGTACAGGCAGTCTTCGCTTTGATCTTGTACGTAGGTTACAACGGTATCCAAGTTGGCGGTGAACCATACAGGTAACATATCATTGAGTAAATAACGATCTTCCAGAAACTGAGGACAAACGGGAGCAAACTGTGTGGCATTTCGAATCCCTGGCCACGACATGGGGGGCTCGGGGGGCTGAAACCTTCTCTCCCCCGTGGGTGGGAGGGCATAGGGAATCCCCAGATACTGTTCCACAGGCCCTAGAATCTCATTGGGCAGAGCCGTTTTCAAGCCTCTTAGCTTGCCGTAATTTGTCGTGACAATAGGTTGCTGCTGGGCCCGTGTAATGGCTAGCCAAGCACCCGCAAGCACAATCCAGGTAAAAAGGCGTAGAGTAGCCAGCGGATGAACCATGGTGAGTGGTATCCATGGGGTTCCTCTGAGCCGTGACATGGTCCAGCTGAGGTTAGCAGATTTGGTTGAATTCACAGTCCTCCACTCCTTCCACAGCCAAGGCCAAACCCCGTCCTCAAGCTGCAATGGACAGATGATTGACAGCACGCCCACCAATCAGATCAACGATCATGTCATTTCCCCATGCCATGAGGTCGATTCTAGATCTTAGTTGTATTTTTGTCGCTCTTTAACTGCTATCCTTTTGATGAGAAACAAAATGTGGTTCTTTCTCCCTGAGCTGTCCTCTGGTGTAACTACTCCCTCCTTTCAATACCTCCTTTATTGGTTTGCCTGTGGGAAAGAAAGAACAACCCATAAATTCTCATTCATTGTCATAAACAAAATCAGAGGAATTTTATTTCCTTCATTATTTTTCATGCTTTGTGTCAAGCATTGGAGGCACCAAGGTAACTTTGTACTGCAAGAGAAAAAATATACAATAATAGACGTAAATAGCAAATAAATGCTAACACTTAGACTTCATTATACTCTAGATTCAAACAATAGCTATTTTGAAATATGACTCTTTGTTTCCATTGACTGGGCCACAATTTATACAGTAAGTGGTCTGGGAAATTGATAGGCTCAAATAACTGTGTGCGTAGCATTGTAGCGTATACACAAAATATGTGACCCTGCACCACAAAACCAGTCTTAAGTGTCAATTTTTCGCAATTGAGATTGATACATCATCTGAAAGCTGAATCAATAAACTTTCCATCGATGCATGGTTTGTTAGAATCTGACAATATTTGGCAGAGATACAACTATTTGAAATTCTAGAATCTGAGGTTGCAAAAAAATCAAAATACTGAGAAAATCAACTTTAAAGTTGTCCAAATGAAGTGCTTAGCAATGCATATTACTAAACAAAAATTACGTTTTGGCTATTGCTACAAATATACTCCAGCGACTTAAGACTGGTTGTGTGGTCCAGGGTCACATATTGTATAGTATATCCATTTATGAGGTTATTTGCTCTAAATAAGACTGTTTATAACATATTGATCTATTTGCTTGGAAACTGTCTATCTAAGCAGGCACTTTGATTGAAGTAGTTATGTTTTAGAACAACAATTGAGTTTGATACGTATATACAATCCCTCTTCTCTTTCTCATCACTTAGTGTAGAAATTAACAATCTATGACTTTGAAGTGTTCTGATGACTTGGTCCTAAAATGGAAGCTTTTACTTGTCATTGTGAAGTTCCAACATTCATGTATTTGGCAGACACTTTTATCCAAAGCAACTTACATTACATTCAATGTATGCATTTTATCCGTTAATGAATTCACTGGGATTCAAACCCATGACCTTCCATGAGTTTTGTATTGCTAACAATTTGAGCTTCATGATTACTCTTCATAGTCATCATCAGTAAAAACATGAGATGTGAAGTCAATGAGCACGATCAGAGCGTGAAATTCATTACATAGTCTGTCATCTACACAAATCCAAACATTTATTCATTATCCTTTGACTCTGGTCTGTTGTTCAAGTACCAATTTGGGAATTTAGCAATAGGAAACCTTTTGTGTAATTACGAAAGAATGAATGTCATGAAAGACATTGGTTTGAGACTCCTCGAGATTTGGAAATGCTAAAGGTCACGGTGTTTCCAGGAATCTTTCCAGGAAGATCCTCTGGAATAAATCAAATGCATTCAAAATAAATTTATTTAGAGACATATATTGGAGTAGATGTGAATACAAATTTGCCTCTGATTTAAATATATGTGAATTGTAAAATGGTATGTCTGTATCACATTTATTGTCAGAAAGCATGATATTTCCACCTGAAAGAACAAACAGAAGAAGTGGACAAAGTTGAGAGCAGATTATGCACAAGAAATGCAACCCAGCATGTACATTTGAATAATGAATGCTCCATGCATTTTATTCACATACAAGAAAGAGGAGGATGAGAGTGGGTGTGAAAACAAGAATCGAGAAGATCCTCATCACTTGGTGTGTTTGATACTCTTGAACTTCAACACCACCATACAACACAAACCATAGCTCTGATTTGTTTAACTTCATATACAGTTCAAGATCATCACATGGATTGCTCATGCACATTTGCCTCAAATTACTGAACTAGGCTCGCTGGAACCTCTGGAGGGAAACTTTAATGACTTGAGTCCTTGAGTAAATCTGCAAGTGATGAACTGTTTGGTTCGCTCTGATCCCTCCATTAATAGCTCTGTGAGTGAAAGCGAAGAGAAGTTTCCTATGAGACGGTTCTTGAATCAGTACCTCTTATTTAAATAGTCATACAAGGGCATCATTCTGCCAGCAACTTCAAAACATGGTGTGTTTAACAGATGTCACACCCAGCGTTATCTACGCTGTCGTTTCAAAGCCTGTCTAAATAATTATTCAAGAATCTAAGATTGATTGATATAACTTTTTCATTTCCTCATATCAGAAAGCAATTTCAGCAGATATCAGATGGTAGATAGTATAACCCAAGGAAAGTTAATTGTGCGAGAAAAGCAGTGATGATATAATAGACTCATTGAGACAGTCACATTAACTGAAATTGGTGTTGAGCAATGCTAAATTACAAAAGGATTAGGGTTATCTTCACTTTCCCACTTCATAACAGAACAACGGCAGGATGTTTTAAGCACTGCCAGTCACAAGAGAAAACTAGGAAGCACAAGAAAATAAACAACACAGAAGCATTATCTTCTTTATACAATGCAGAGAACATCCCCATATACAGTACATGACTGTAAAATATTATTCTGATAATTATTTAGTGGGGGTTTAGAGTATTTGAAAGGTGATATTCCTCTAAGGCAGCATCTAATGAGGGAGTACAATTTTAATAAGGCTTGAGTCCCAGTGCACATGACATGCTTTAAAAGATCGTTATTGGTGGTCTCAGAAAGACCCATTCCGTAACACCATGGGGTTTTAAGTCCACTCTTTTTTTTAATTAAAACCATCATTTAGCTCAGATATCAAGACATGTGCTGTGTGCACACAGCAATGGCTTCATTATAAAGAGATACAAAAAAGTGAGAAAACTTGTTCTCTTAAAATAAAACACTTTTTTTTCAACTGCTTACACACATTTTCAAAACTTTGCCTCTTTTTTTTCAAAACTTCACACACAAATCCAATAATCGCACACACAAAATGCTAATTGCCTCGCATCACTTGCAAAATGAAGTACTGCATTCAAAATATTACAAACATATTTAAAAAGCAAACATTTGCAAACACCTTTGGCATACTATTCATTCCTGTAAGATTTTTGTGTGTTACATAGAGAATTGTGTGTTGTGTTTTGCAAAAAGTGTTTTATGGAATTGAAAGCTGAGTCGAAGGCTGAGAATTAGTGCATGGTTTTGAAGATTTGGTGTGGAGTTCAGGCATTTTAGTGTCAGGTTTCAGAAATTGTGTGACAAGTAAAGATTTAGTGTGTAAGCAGTTGAAAAAAACTGTAATAGACTCTGTAAACAATTAACATTTAAGACAGCATTATCCATCAACAGGCCTTTGTTGATCTAAGAGGGAAGGCCTACTGATTTTTTATGTCCTAAGCTTTTATTAGTTCTCTCTTTGCCGTTTATCATTATATATCATGACATCGAGATGGGCATTTCAGAAAATCTTTCACATACATATTTGTCCTCCAAAGCAAATGGGCCTGCATGTCTGGCCGGCAATTTAATTTCCAACGCAGGCAAAAAGCTATGTAGCATCCACCAGTTTGCATGCACTCTCGTCTGATGTCCAGCTAGACCAGCCAAAAGGGGTTTATTCAATAACTTTACACTGATATTGCTAAATCCTCAACCAATGCTTACATTTATGAGGCTCAGTATATGGAGGCACTTTCTGCCAAAATACCATATTACAACAAAGAAGAACAAAGAACACAGTTGGCCATACTGGCTACCAGCCCAAAGAGATACTTCACCCAAAATGAAGAAAACTGTAATTTATTCACCCTCATATTGTCCAAAATCTGTATGAACGCTTTTCAGAATGTATTTTTTTTTCACACAATGAGACAAAACAACATTGGACCCCACAGACTTTCTCATTGATTGTCTGAGGTAAGTAAGTGAGTAAATAAATAAATAATTCTTATATAAAATAAAATAAATAAATAAATAAAACATGCTGTTTTTTTAGTATTAATGTGTAAAATATAGAGAGAACGTGTGTTTCTGTCTTATATTTAGATAAAGGTGATTGGGTGGAATTTCCATTCTAAATGTACCGCACACTTCACTTAAATGCACCCTTGATACATGAGTGAGTATGACAAATAAAAAGGAGAGAAATGAGACCAAAGAGAATAAAAGGAGAGAAAATAGCATTCACTGCCTGTGTGATCACCGAAGATAACTCACGCGAATCTCAATGAAGGAGCCGGGTCTGTCTCTGAATTTTAATTATAATAAATGATCTGCTTGAAGGAGGCTCTAACAATTGCACTGTTCAAAGAGTGACTCGTGACGCAAAGGAGACAGCATCGATTCGGTCCAAGTAATAGACAAAAGACCATTCAATAAAGCATAGAAACCGCTGTGACCTTTGGGTGAACTTCAGATAAACGTGGTGCGATTCCACCGCAAATGCACCTGCTATGACTTATTCAACATGGCGTCTGGGCTGGTAAGTCAGCTGGAATTTGTTTTCTCAAGCTGTATTCTCTCCTTCTATCTTCTAGTGTGGATAGGAACCTCAGAAAGCAAAGAGAGAGAGTGAAAATATATTCAAAGGTGACACTAACAGCCAACCACTGATCCCATGAGCTAGTGAGAGAGAATAAAATAGAAATAAATACTGAACTGGACCTCTAAACCTCAGCGATCAAGACCAGAATGAACTTTGCTTGTGGAAGCACCATGCCTGTTTTTAACTATAATATATTATATAATTTTTAACTATAATATATATATATATATATATATATATATATATATATATATATATATATAATTTTTTTGATTACAAATGTTTGTGGTTACAAAAGTAGCTTCATCACACTTACAATAATTATTTTTTGTAAGTGGCTTATTCAAAACAACTGTGATGATTAAGTATGTTTGCATTTTCACTACACAAAACATAAAATATATTTCCTATTGTCTATCCAACAAAATATTTTCAGCCACATGATCAGACTAGGCTTAGCCCTGTCTACACCCTATTATTCCACTTGTATAACATTTTTACAAAAAATGACAATTTGTTTCCAAGTTTGACCACACCTTTGTGTCAGAATATGCATGTTTTTGTATTATATAATATGCAACAAGCAGTACATCAAATTATTTAGATATTACAAATATTCATGAAACAGTAGGTGAACAATACCATGATGATGTACAAGATTACGTCTACTATCCAAAAGTACCACAGGAGCTAAACATGGCATAAACAGCACAATGTTTTTTTAGTTAAAAAAAATGTTTATATTTTTATATATATATATATATATATATATATATATATGTGTGTGTGTGTGTGTGTGTGTGTGTGTGTAGGCCTACTACAGATACCAAGCAAGTTGCCCCAGTACACTGTAGGCCAACTTAAGTTGGAGCACACAATGAAATTACTTTCATTGTATTGTTGGAAAGTTAAAGGTCAAATAATATATTGATCAAAGAACAATGCCAGCATCGTGGATGAAGTATGTAGCCCTATGTATGTAGCCTATTTCACACTTAGCCTACCTAAAAAAGCATCCTTTATTATCAGTCAGTTTTTCTAATTCAGTTCCTACTTTGAAAGTACAGCTAATGGCTGTCTTTAGAGATTAACATTATAGAGAGACTTAACTTGTTGGCACTTTTCATTTACGTCAATTGTGAACTATATTTCGCCACTAAAACCGACACTAATGTCATGCAGTTTGACAAAGTGAAGGTTAAAATCCTGTACAGTGCGAATGTTCGAGAGGCGGCCCAATTTCCCCTCCTCACTCCATCCCAAAAACACGCACGTATGCAGGAGATGTCCACAGTACCACCTTGTGGTTCACCGCTGTATAAGCGGGACAGCTTGCGTTGAAACAGTGGTCCCTGTGATGAAAGTCTGGACTCACCGCATCTTTTGAGGAGAATGTGGTTCATCTGTAACCATAGCAAAGCTAGGCGAAAGTTAAGTAACAAAACACGACATATAGCTTATTCAGTCTTCAGTCTGAGCGCACCGTCTAAGTGTCCCATCACATACTAATATTGTATTTTATCACAAATGCAATACGTTTTAAATAATAACCTCGCATTTATTTAAATCCCTTGACCCAACATTATGGTTCTTGAGAAACGAAACGTCGAAAAATGTATCGCCACCACATACTTAAACCGAGTGATTAACACGCATGTGGATGTGAACCGCTATAAACGTACGATGGGGAAAACAATCATATATCAATCAGCATAGTATCTCAGTGTACGGAGGTTTGGTTAGCCACAGGTAAGTATAGATATACCGAAACACTTCTGCCACATGAAACCCCTGCTAAAAAAAACCTTAGTGTAAGTGCGTACATATATTTACTATGATTTTAAGACTCGTATGCATTGTACTTGCGCATCATCTTTAAATGTAGATTCCGACACTAATGATGGATGGTGGAATAATGGTTTTATTAAGCATAATAATGATTTCGATGAGGAAAAAAATGTTTACGCAAATTGTTTTGCCCCAAAACTACTGAAACAAGGTCAGCCTGTTTCATGCAAATCAGCGCGAGCCGGCGCGAATTAAACACTCAAAGCAAAATCGTTGCATCGTTCGTCCGGATGGACGAAGCTTTCAGGGAGCGAGAAAGAGATCGAGAGAGGAAAAATCCCTGAGAACCAGCGGGAAATAAGCGTGTACACGGCGTCTGGCAAACAGTTCAACTCTTTTTAAGCACAATATAAGAAATACTTTCAATTCCAGGGATGCTCTTGTGGCTTACCTATGCGGTATCTGCATTGCACGGCTTCTGTCCTGCCGCCGCGACTTCCTGAGGAGGCTACTGTCAAAATATATGTGCCACACAAGGGAAAAAATCAAACTCCGTTCTCCCCCTGTAAAAATCCAACGTGATGCTGCCGTCCGAAAGAGAGGTGGGAAACCTCGGACTGTTTAGCAGAGATGCGGCAACATATCTGATGTAAATGACCCACATGGATTAAGGTAATTCATTGAAATCACTGCGGAGGAACAGTAAATTGTAGAGAATCGGATTGTCTCCATAGAAAGAGGCAGCACTGACTGGGGGAAAAAAGAGATCAAATGGAGAGAGACTCTCTCTCTCTCTCTCTCTCTCTCTCTCTCTCTCTCTCTCTCTCTCTCTCTCTCTCTCTCTCTCTCTCTCTCTCTCGTTGCCATATGCACTGAATTCAATTTATCAATGCCTACAACCAATATATTGTCGCATTCACTCTATCACCCTTTAACCAGCTTCAGTACGTTTATAATGGCTATGTCGTTGTGGTTGTTATGGGTTACAGCTATTTAGTGATATTTAGTGTATTAAGCAATATCACATACGTATGAGTGCTGTATACTGAATATCAACACGGCAATATGGTTTTGATTCCCCTTTTGATAATTTCATATCAAGTAGTTTACTTTCAAACAGAATTTAAATCATAAATATTTCAGTTAGGTTGTAGGCTATCTCCTTGACCAACAGAGATAGTTCCAAAAGAAGCCAAACTTCTAAAATTGAATATTGGAAAGCAACACTGAAAAACCAGTCTGGAATAGTATGATTTCCCTTTTCATCACTGAGTGTAAGCTCCACTCCAGGTTTTCCTCAAGCTACTCTCCAGGTTTTCCCTGCTCTAAGTGTTCATTAAGTGAGAAAATGAGTAGATGGTCTGGCTTTCAACATACTCTACAATTTTGTATTTTGTTCTGAGTAAAAGTGTGATCACAGTAATTTCAATAGGAATCCATGTGATCAGGAATTCCAAAAAATATTTCACATCAGGTTTATATTTGTTGTGCAAATTTGCCGTATTTACCAATGGAAAGCTGCTCGATTTGAAAGTGACTTATGTGTGAGCTGCCCATCATTCATACTGGCAATTTCAAATTACTGTTTCTAAACTCTGCAGCGTAAAACCTGCTCCCTGCTTCAGACAAAGTCTGTTTCCACTTTGCACCACTCACATCTTGTCCACGAACAGTGAAATGACTGAGTACTAATTAGCAGCACTTATAAAACGACTGGTTCCTTTCAGTTTTTTTTCTACATTTCTGTCACCCAATGGAGTTGTGCTTTGGCTTGCTTATTTGAGGTCAAAATAATGAATGTGTCAGTAACAGTTTTGGGGGTAATGCATGTACAAATAATGTGAGTCATGTAATCAGATTACTTTTTTTAAGTAACTAGTAACACATTACTTTTTCTTTTAGAAGGAAATATCTGAGTTACTTTTTTTAAATAAGTAACGCTAGTTACTTTGTTTCCCATGTCTTGGCTGACAGCTCTTGTGTTGCCATGTTGAGAGAAATTGTGAGTAAGTGCAGAGGCGTTGTACGTGCTGTGTAACCATGATGCTTACTTTAGTTCTTGACTAAATATGAACATGTATTTACTCATCTCACCTGCAAAAAAACAGATTCAGTATTCTTCAAAATGAATAAAAACAGTCAAATTCTAACTCATAATATTATACAAACATGCAATAATTAAATATGTTAAATAAGACAAATATAATGTATGTATTCAATCCCATTTTATTAACCAATGTCTTTGCTATTGACCTTCGATGATCCAATTCAACCATACTTAGCAAAAATGACACATTTGTGTTTCATTTTTGTTGTTGATGAATAGTGTTGAACTTTCTTCCCCTGCATCATATTTTCCATGCAATTTGTTTGAGCTGCGCCCTCTACTGTACAGACATGAATTTACATTTCCTTCAGCCTGAGGCGTATTCATTTCACTTTTGTTGTGAAAGGGCTTCTACATTTGTAAAATAAGAACTTGTTTTATATTAAAAACCAACAAACAAGCTCTGCCCAGATTTAAAAAAGTAACTGAAAAGTAACGTAACGCATTACTTTGCATAAAAAGTAACGGTTACACTTTATTTTGATAGTCCATTTTAGACATTCTACTAACTATAAGTAACTTTGTAATTACATGTCAACTACATGTCAACTAATTCTCATTAATTTGCAACTATATGTCTACTAACTCTCAGAGTAGACTGTTAGGGTAGGTTTAGGGTTAGTAGAATAAGTTGACATATACTTGCAAAGTTTCTCATAGTCAGTATGTAGACCCATCAAAATAAAGTGTTAGGAGATATTAAACAGACAGTGTGCTAATACTCTAATGACTGCTAGTTGACATGTAGTTGCAAAGTTACTTATTGCTAGTAGAATGTCTAAAGTGGACTATCGAAATAAAGTGTTATCAAAGTAACTAAGTAACGTAATTAGTTACTTTTTTAGGAATAACGCAATATTGTAATGCATTACTTTTAAAAGTAACTTTTCCCAACACTGGTCAGTACTGTAATATAACTGAATTGACACCACTGACACTATTGGATTAGAACTAAACTTGAACTGACTTGAGCTGAATACAGACAGAATTGTCTTGCTACAGTTGCTAACAAAAGTTTGGATTTGCCTCATGTTTGAAGTTTGCATCATTGATTATGTTACTTTCCTGTTTAATACTGTGAATCTCTATTAAAGTGCTATACAAATAAATGGTGTCGTATGAATACAAGGGATATATTTTATATACACTTGTAAATACATTTTACATAAAAATATTGCTGCAAATTCTTTTTCTGGCAAACATACAGACAGTGAACTTTAGATTTACTGAGACCAGACTTCATATTATGAGTTCAGCATTATTTTTTTAGGATGACAAGGAACACTGTCATTTTCTGGAGAGCTCTCTCTATTGGAAAAGCTTCTGTCATTTTTTAACTAGTTTGTTTTAATCTATGATATTATTATTACTGATCGCAGCTCTAATTGGATGTTTAGATTAAAAGGGCATCCGTTATGTAATTTGTGCAGCTTGGAAGGTACAATTACTAACAGTGGCTGATGCACTGACTGTGGTGCTGTGGCTGTAGTGGAAATTACCGAGTGTGCCTAAGTGCTTCGGATTGCAAAAATACAATCACGCGCGAGAGACTTAGATCAAAGACCATGAGCGCTCATTTCTCCAGGCGTTCAAACTCCCGGCGCAGATGAAGCTTGTTGCCTCAGGGCAGCAAATGGATTCATATGGCAGCCGAGGGCCCACGCGAGTGTAATGTGAGTAGATCCCTGCCACTGTTTCCTTCCTATTCTTTATATCTGTTACAAAACAGTACTTTTTAAAACATAATCATATACCAGATACTTTATAGTTTTGTCTCCCCAGCGAAAGCCTGAGGAATTAAATATTTCCAGCCTCTGGCTGAGACTGAAAAAGATTTTCAAAGGGATTGTGCCAATACAACAACCAGTAAACTTTATCAGGAATACATATTACTGTATTATTTATTTATTTATTTATGAGATAAATATGATGTTAAAAGTTATGCTAGCAATGTTAAGGCTTTTTCACTAGTTCCCAAGTCAGTGCTGAGTCTCCAGCTCATTCTTCCACCTTCCATCCCATTCTTCCAACCACTATTACATTTGAGTAACCCAGCAACAGAAACTTTTCCACGTCTCTCATTTCTCAGACTTTCTCACGTCTCGAGTCAATGCAGTTCATTTTGCCTCACTGTCTCCCTCATCCCAGTCTAATAGCAGGGATCTGTCTACTGCCTGCTGACCCAAAACATAGTTACACATTTAATCTGGCCACATCCCGCAGCCACGTAACAATTGCTACGTCTCTAGCGGAAAGCCTGTGATGTATCGGACATGACACCCGCATCAATGGCTGCTGAGAGCTGGCCAAGTGCTATGGGGGGTATGGAATAGCATATCAGCTTTTACACCTGAAGTGCGCCTGTCAAAAGATATGAGAGTAAGAGTAAGACTGAGCCGACTGTTCTTTAATAATTTATGTTCTGTACTTGACATATAACACTGTTTGTATTGATTTGATATTAAATATTACGTTTGGCTGTGGCATAGTGAAAAAGTGCACTGTTAGTGTGCATCTGTTAGTGTGCATCTCACCCCATTTTGGGGTGAGAGTTTAAATACACATAATCGTTGTCTAGTTTTGAATAAATCTGAATGGAAATTATTTTATGAATGGCTGGAACTGCAATGTATTATATTGCCCAATGCATACTAACATTATCTGGGTAGATTAAGAATTTAGTTTGTAACTTATATAAAATCCCCATAGTAAATTGTGTATATGCACGTGTACATTTTTACTTCATATATTTAATATAATGTATTGCATGTGCATATGTATATGTATATGGGAAACCCTGTTTTATATATTTTAGTATTCTTGCATTTGTGGTTTCTTTTTCAAGGGGATTGAGCAAGGGATGAAGTGAAGCATGTGCCAGATAATCTGTGTAAGAGATTCCAAGAGAAATTACTCCCATATCTATAATACATCTACTTTATATGATAAATATGGATTCTTAGTCTCAATGAATATTAATACGGCAGTTAAATATTGATGCATGAATAAATAATCTATTTATTAAGTCCCTTTGACCTTACATTTCTCCATTTAAAAAAAAAAATCTGATAATTAATTCCTCAACGATTTTTTTATCAATTTATCTAGATGTAAATTGTAAAAAAAACATGTGACAAGTCAGTGATGAATCTTGATAAGATGATTTTCAAGAAAATTCCATCCATGTAAAATGAGACTGAGCAGAATGTAATTTGATGAAACGCCACAACCTTATTAAGGTTCACATCTTCATATGCCTTTGTCCTCTTCACTATTCACCCAATGTAAGGTTCCAACTCTCTACATCAGGGTTATATTTATCACCAGTTATTTTATTGTAAACAGTATTATAATTATTATAACATCATAAAAGACACAAGTATTGTTCAAAGTTGTATTTGCCATCTTCATAACAACTCAGTTGCATTTAAAACTAAATAAAATGAACGCAGAAAACTTTCCACTGCTAGTTTTCACCTTCATAACAGTTTTAGTTAGTAATACTAACCTTACTCTGTATCAGTCACTCACATGGACATAAGGAGTTAAAAAAAGAGCATTGCAAGGTGTAAAATGACACACAGAGGATGCAACCTTTCCTTCACAGAACATCCTTGCCCAGACACTGGCCACAGGGTCTATATCATCCCACATCAGACAGAAGCACTCCACATTGCACATCCATGCCAAATCTTTGATATGAATCCTCTGTGACATCTGCCAGTCTCACGAGGGCTGATGGACAGATTGAGTGGTCCAATTCCGAAGGATCTCCATATTCAGAGAGCAGCTAAAATAAGCACTGGAGTGCTGCTGTCCTTCAGCAACAGATACGGAAGGCAAAGGGGGCAAACATATCAATGTCAAAACGGAATGTGTTGATGGATAAGGATGATGTGGTTTGACCTAAGCTGTTAATAATTTATAGACTGATGATATTGTCCATGTTCATGAGTGCCTCTTTCCTTCTAATGGTGTATGAATAATTGCACCCCTGCGTTATACTCTTCTTTTCTATGTATCCTATCCATTTTTTAATCGTTTAATAAGATGATATTGAAAGATGGTCAATGAATGAGCTATACATTCAGAAAACCCCATGCTTATTTTACTAAGTATCATAGTTTGCAAGTTTTACAAATTTGACTTCACTGACTCTCATGTGAATTTGTTGACACAATTCAATCAGGCATTTTAGATGAAAATACATTCTTGTGCAACACTTCCACAATGAAGCATAAATATTTGCAATACTCATTTGACCTGGGTGCATAATTTTGTGCCTTCAGGCAAATATGCAACAACAATATTACATTTCAGAGGTAAATGAGATGAACAGAATATTGAACTCATCTCTTTGTCATAACCAACAAATTATTATATTGCAGCTGCTTTTTTATGTGGTAGCATTGGTATTGATATTATATTGATATTTAAGAAAAAATGTATTGTGTGTCACTTGTATAACTGATATTTTTTATTTGCTTTTCATTTTTAAGGTCATGAGAGTATGTTCAACTTTCTTGGAAAATGGTGCTGGAACATTAGTGGTGGTATGGAACTCTTTCTGGTTTCCTTAAGGGGAGCTTCAGAAGACTGACCTGCTTACAGATGTGGTGATTCTGGCTCCAGATACCTCATAGACACTTAGACACATGCACTCACTGGAAAAGCATAAACAGACCATCTTAAAAGCAAGAATATTCAGGCAAACGTTCTCCTAGGCAAAAACTAATTTATCTGCATTTATCATGGTAGTCACACATACGCTCACAGGTATTAAGACATGCATGCATACACATTTGCATATGAACATAAAAATAGATTTTCAACCAGTGTTTCATGGCAAAATTATGTTGCAGCTGTTTAACACAGCTGATGTCTTAAAGCCTCAGGTCAGCAGAGGTGCAAAGTGATAGATTTGTGTAGTTTTATTTCACAGTGTTAGCTAAATAAACAAACAAAAAACATACAAAATATGTTATCATGTTTTTATAAAGGTGGGGTAAATTATGTAAGGAATAATTGACGACGGGCCTTTGAATTATTTGAAAAATAATGCACAACCGTGGTGGTGATGCGATCGCGAAGCGGAGTGGCCATTACACCCCGGTGTGCATTATTTTTCTAATAATTCAACGGCTCGGAGTCAATTATTCCGCTTATACTACGGTTGCCACACTTCAAGACATCGATCAGATGATTTACTTCAAGGCATTCGTCTGTTTTTTCTACTTAAATCGCTATTGTGAGTAGGATTATTTCTTCCGCATCTCATCTAATGCCTCCCTTGCTAATTCCAAAATGTCATTTTAAACCGTAACGGAGGCTTCAGCCGTTGATAGCAGACTAATGCAGTTAATAACTAATTTATGAGACACAGAGAGAGAGAGAGAGAGAGAGAGAGAGAGAGAGAGAGAGAGAGAGAGAGAGAGTCTGTGAGGGAGAGACCGAGAGCGGGAGAGAGAGAGTAGGCTATGTGCTTTCCTACATAATAAAACATAATTTTGTGGCAAAAACAAGGACAAGATCTGTCGATTTTATCCTTTTGTTTACCGTATTTATTTGTTTGGCCAATGTCGTTGTGGGTCTTGGTTATTTTGCTGTTGAAAGACCTTTGAAATAACAGAAATCATTTTGCGAAGTGATATGGTCATGTAATGTGGTCAAGAGAGCTGCCTGGAACTACGTTTGCCGTGCGTTTCCCTGAAAATAATTGCACACCTCAGAACGTTCGTCAGCCAATCAGATTCAAGCATTCAACGGCCCCGTAGTATAACACACTATATCCCCTCCCTAGCATTAATAAATATAATTTACAGAATCATTTTCATAACTTTAGACAGCAGTAACCAAAGCAATGCACATAAACAATCATGTATTAACTTTTAAATACAAAACATTTTACATTTATATCAACCTCTGCTTAAACACTGATTTAAGTTAGTATATACAGTTAGACAAATGTTATAACATGTAATGGTTCTGACCAGCATTTTCAATCAGTTTTTTTTTTTACTCAATATGTTATTAAGTGTTGTTTTTATATATTATTAATATGTTATTAAGTATAAGGAAACTATAATTGAAAATTTCAGTCACAGAGAAAGTGCTCTTCTCTGGAAGAGCTTTGGCACACAATGTTTGTGATGAGAAAAAAAAGAAGAATTGTATTGTTGATTTTGCTTTGAATGCACAAGAACACAAGAACAGTGGTTTTGAAAAGAACTGGAAACGATGCTATATGGCCAAGAGCACCAGATATTGGTAGAAAGAGCAGGCATTAAATTCACCAAAACCAAACAAACTAAATTAAGCTAAGCACAAAGTGACTAAGGGGAAACAATGTGGGCCTTCATCAGGAACTCATACATTTTTTTTCCCTACATCAAAAGATTATTGGCAAGATTTTTGTATTGTCCCAAAGTTCATACCTTCTGAATTGTAAAGTGGATCTGTGTCTCAACTGTAATAAATATTGTGTACTGAATTTTTGTATCACTTGGCCAAACAATGTATACAATTAAGTCAAGTGCTCAGAAACCTTCAGTCAATATGTGGATGAGTCAGGCGGCCACTGTTTTACCGCTGGGAAAATTTACTTGCGATTTACATCAAAGATCAGAGGTGTTTTGGTGCATTTGGTCCTCTCTCTGGAACTTTCTTGAAGATACTCGGTGACTACTATGTCTTTCTAGTTTTTGGTTCATAATTTTATTTTATTTCTGTCCTTGTTTTTAAGCATACTGAATGTATGCACTTGAATGACTAAAGATTGCAAGATAAGAATTAGCTGTACATGCTGTTATGAGAGACCAGTACCACTGTTGTTTTTTGTATTTGTATTGCATTTTATTATTATTGTTATTGTATTATTGTTTTTTATTGTTTTTTAATGGATGTCAAGTGGAGGAGATGCTTAAACATGCTGAATAAACTGCTTTTGTTTGGAAACGTCTTATTAATTTATGAATTGACTGCCTATTGGCTAATCTTTTACATGTTTGCCATTAAACATTTGTTTTGGACTGCTCTACTTTTATAGTTTGATTCGAAAAAATGCTGTTTTATGAGAGAACTGACCATTTTTGCGACAGGTAAGATTTTGTTTACAGTACTTCTCTTTCATTTTTGTGGTATCAGCAAACAATGATTGACTGTCGCACAACTTTGAGATGGCATTTCCCATAAGTATTATAAGTTCTCTATAAGGTTATGTCAAACACAGAAATTCACATAATGTCAGTTATGTCTGTGAATGTAAACAGTTTGGGAAGAAATTGCATGTGTATCAGTATATTATGTCTGTGAAACAGTAGACATGGCAATATCACATTATTAACTCAACTCTACAATGAATTAGTTCAGAAACAGTGCTTATTGATATAAAGAAAAACTCCCCTTTGGAGCAGACTTTGTGCTTTGTAACTTTGCAGATCTTCATGCTAAAAACAGAAACATTATGCACTAAAGGAGGTTGAAAGTGTAAAAGGCATAATAGGACCGCTTTAGTGGACATAAGCTCAAGACTACTTGAAGGAAGCTTTTATCTATTACCTCCAAGGTTGGCCTATACATTTTATCACTTTATACATTCCCTGGGAGTCAAACCTATGACCTCTACTGATTGAGCTATAGAACAATTCATACGCCCTGTCAGTCATCCTAGTGAGTTGAACAAGAGAGTAACCGAAAGCAGTCAATATTAACAAAAATAAATTGTAAGAAATGTGCGCAACATTGCACCTGAAGTTTAATATCTAGAAGCCACATTCAAGCTGAAAAGAAGATGACAGGATTTATACATTGTCAAGTCCAGTAAAGGAGGAAATGCAAAGCATCTATGAATACATCATGGATACATCATCAGCACCAGATCAATAAACAGTACTCTATAGCATCAATAAAGATTGAAAGTGCAGACTGTGCAGGGAGGCCTCCAGCTCCTAATGCAACATTAACAGCATACACTGATTAGAAACAAATGGGCGATGAGATGGATCACCTAATGTATGCAGAGCACGGACTAAAGACAAGTCCAAATGGGAAGCTTCACAGAAAGTGAACAACTTTCAACAACAAGGCAGATGAGTGCAAGATGTACCAGGCAGTGAAAGAGGAGCAAGAGTAAATGTGGCAGGTCAAGTATAAAGTTGTTCGGAAGGTGATAGGTGTTCACAAGGCTTTGACACACCAGCTGGAAAACGGTTTCAGACAAATCAAGGTAAAGCATCTCAATCAATCTCTCACTCTCTCTCTCTCTCTCTCTCTCCCTCTCTCTCTCTCTCTCTCTCTCTCTCTCTCTCTCTTTAATTTGTGTTATACTGTAGATCATTTTGTATCAAATTAGGATAAAAGTTTCCTGTCATTAAGACTTAATATAAAAATACATTCAGACAATATATGTAAGTGCCAAACCTATATACATGCATGCAAATCTGGACAAATGCTTTAATCTATACAAAGCACTAAAGCAAGTCAAAGCTGACTGAAATGCAATTATGTTGTCATCTTTGTACTTGGTTTACCCAGAATCCCACAAATACAATAATGCTCACTCATCAGAACCCAGATGGTCTTTAAAATGCACCGGCCTTCTGCCATGTTAGCTAGCCAAACCAGATAGAGTACAGTAAATTAATTCTGCTACAGTGGAAATTAAAATGTCTGAGGCTTCCATCTCACATGATATGTTTATCCTTGTATGAACATGACTAGTCATAGCCTTTTGTTGCTCCAGGTACAAGTTGCCCTTTAATCTTAACCAGGGCCATCCTCCTCATCCTCCTTTCTTGGGGATTCCAGACTGCAAGGTTATTAAAGGGTTTATAAATCTAATCTAGGATCAGCACAATGGGGAAGCTGCTACTGAAACCCCATGGACTAAACATTATAACAGACAGGAATATGTGACTGTCAGTTCACACATGCTCAGAGAGTGCCTGCTTGACCCGTAACAAGTGCCAGGGTTTGGATTTACACACTGAGGTCTTAGGGGTTCAGAAATAATTCCAAATGTGCACAGTATGGATCTTCTAATCTGCCCTTTGAAGGACAGAAAGTTGGGGGGAAGGTATGTGGTGCAACACACAGCACACTGACTCACACTCTGTGTTTCCCATCCATCTCACAGTGTGGAGGGGATAGAACTAAGTCTGACAAGCTCGCTTGCTGGGGAAGCATTTGTGTGTGTGTATACATTCCACACACTGCATGCAATTCAGAACTGTGGACAAGGCACACTGTGGCAGTGAATGCACAATGACAATGTGTAAGTATTTTTAAATGATTACCTTTGCCCAAAATCATAGTGATCATAGTGATCATAATTATCATAGAAATTCAAAAGAAAACAATTTTATCCAAAGGAAATCTCAGTAGAATAATGGGAAAATAATAGTTATTTTAATATAAATATAGAGTCTGTAGCATGTTACACAGTTCTATAAAAATCTGTTTTTAACTTGAAAAGAACATTTTGTGATTTGTAGTGGTCTCTCTTCATATTGTCCTCATTATGTTTAATTTCAACTGTGATTACATTATATCTGACAAAAAAAGAGTATTAAAATCTATTTTTTCTTGTCTATTACAATGCAAGAGTTGGTGTTAAACTTTATTTTGCTGTGTCCTTGTAACATTACAATTGTACAATTAAGTACTGAATAATGTTAAAGCTGCAGTCCATAAGTTTTGCCTCTTTGTCGCCATGGAAAAATCTTCCTTGCGTATTATTTTTGACACTTCATTTCCACACAATCAATCATCCTGCAAGGCTTAAGAAATGAACTAAGCGGACAATGCCTGACTAATCTAATGTTTGTGCAGATCAGCAGATATTTGAGTGTTAAATCTGTTTGACAAAACCTGGAATTGCTATATAAATAAAGGTGATTTGAGTTGTTTGTGGAATTATCTTCCTTGCGTAGGGTTGTGCGGCTGCACGGCTCCAGCGCGGATTAATCTAATGTTTTGAGGTGAATGTGTGTGGATGTTTACATACTTCGCAATCACAGATTCTAGCCTACGTCTTGGAATATATGAATTTTATGAATAATATGAATTTTCACCTTATATTGCCATCTGAACAAGTAACAAGTCTGTCACGTTTATTCTGACCAACTGAGGAAAAAAATATTACAATAAATCACTCTACCAATGGCGATTTAATCTAAAGATCAGTTAGCTCATATCACATCTAACCGTGCAAATGATTATTATTGTTATACTTTATTCTCAAATTATTAATGTTAACATCAGCATTGTGTGACCCAAAAAGCAAATTATGCTCCCTTCGAACTAGTTTTCTTTAAAATACAAATATTGTGTAATGCCAGGCTATCTGTAATCAGAAGTACATTTAAAACTGAAATATAATTACATTCACATGTGTTTCATAAACACATAATCCTTTCTGGATTACAATCCGCCATCAAAATCATACATTTAATAATTCTAGCTGCTGTGAGAAAAGGCTATAACGTTAAACAATCCATCACCTGCAGGATCCTCACATGCGATAGCCTATAGTAGCCGGGGGCCTGTACCATGATGGTAGATGAACAAACTCAAATTCAACTTTATAGGATGAACTTATCCTATAAAAAATGTATAGGATATGTTTTGAGTTGACAAAACCAAACTACTCCAATCTGGCTTTGTTGGTACCATGAAGCTGATCATCAACTTTCTCTGTCAACTCAGGCTTGATCCTTAGTTAATGGAGTGCGTGCACATGAATGTACCTAATTAAGCTATGTGAAATTAGCAAAGAAAATTAAGTAAATTTAACCTGGCCAGGCAGCGTTTGGTGAGTAATTTCCACTTAATTATTTTAAGTTTACCCTACAATACTTAAGTACATTTCACTCAAGTCCAGTTTGTAAACTTTATTCAAACAAAATAGCACTGATAAACAAAACGCATATAAAGCATGTGGTTCAAGTTTCAAGCATGTATGTAAGCAAGTAGACTGCTCAATATTCATTTTGAGGTAACATGTTGACTCAATATAATTATTAACTGAATGGACACAGAGACCTGAATACTTGGCACATGATACACAATGGCGGTGAAAATCAGTGAATAGTGTTTGAGTATGAATGGGTCATTTTGAGTAAAAAATGAACTCCAAGATGACATAACATAAATTCATCAGAAGTGAAATGCAAAAAAAGAATAGAGGCAAATGCCACATTTTAAAGTAATTACAAGTAATAACATTAACAACAGAACTGCTCACAACACATTTACTATGATAATTTTAGTCACTTAGTCACTACCGATGTTACAATGTCCTGAATCAATAAGTAAATTAAATGTTGTTAAATCATTAACATTAATTTACCTTAAAATAAATATAGTGTCCTGCATGCAGCTCTACATGTTTATTTGGAAATAAGGGCTGTTTCATTCACAGCATGCACTTCATAAGATTTGCCACATTTAAGAGTTTTGTATATTTTCCATGAAATTATAAAGTTAACACAGACAGAAACACTCAGATCCCCCACAGACTTGCATTAGAAAAGAGTTAAAGCTTGTTTAAGAAAATGTTTGATGGCAAGGGTTGTGTTGAGGTGAGCCTATCGAAGGGTCAATTCAGGGTCAGTCTGTCAGAAGCAAAAAAAATAAGCATCTGATTAGGACACATCAAGGAATGTTAAACTGCATCTTCGGCCTCCAAAAGGATGGGATGGACTCATCCGTCAGAGGAGGGAGGGATGTTCTGTAAACTGATGTCTAGGCTGACGAATCCATGGGACAGTTTCTTGGAATGACTTGATGAGTTTTTGGGCCTGATCAATACGCCACTTGCATCCCATCTGTAACATCGTGTTCAGTGCATTCCCTACGTCTCAAACCCATGCGTTTCTCCGGACAGCAGGGCTCACAAGAGCAATATTCCTTGTCTGCCGAGGACAACTTCCTCTTACAGGAGGGGGAGGGAACGATTAGGGAGGTAGATTGAAAGAGGGTTTGATGAAAGAAAGAGAAAATTGAAGGAAAAAGAAAAGCATGGGGAGAAAGAAGGAGAAATAGAAAGAGACGGTGAGACAGAGAGAGACAGAAATATATCGAGGTTCTTAATCAAAAAGCTATCCGCGCCCTGTAATCGATTTGCGAATCAGCGCTTACAGATTGCAGCATGCTGCGCAGCAGGACTAAAAACAGCCTCCCCTTTTCTAGACAGAAAAACATCCTTGTATCTCATTATGGCAATTGTATGTAATTTGTTTGTTTCCAACAAGTAATGGATTTGTTCAATTGTACGAGAGAGTTATTTTCTGTATCCACTGTAACACCTTGTTGCACTTGAGATAAGAAAAGCAATGACTTGCTAGCTGTTGCATGAACAAGAGCAAGGTCAGTTGTCCGTTTCCCTCTTGTGAAATATGAAGTATTGACAACCATTTAATTACAGAAATATAGACCATCTGATGGGCAGCAATCGTTGTTTCCTCCACAGTGACTCTCCCAATATTGAACCATATTTTTGTCAGTATGGTAAGATATAAAGAGATGTGTTCCTTGAGAAACAAACATGTTGGAAAAGTAGGTATTTCTCTCGGACAGACTGTTGATCTAGCTACAGTGCTTTAGGCCTTCTATAACACACATAGGGGAGTGACTTGCGGTGACTGTAGCAGCAGCAGCCTATGTACTGAATGTGAAATTCACATGACAAATAATAATAATAATAATAATAATGTGGTTGTAAAATCTGTGGCAAGACGACCAACAGTGCAGTTTGGCTGCACAATTTCTGATATGACTGTTCAGACTGAGGTCACAGTGTGCTGTTCACACTTATGAAAAGAAGAAAAAAAAAACAGCTCAGAGTCACATATGATCAAAAATCAGATTTCAGTCTGAACACAGCCATGGATTGGATAAAACGGGACAGTATATTAACTAACTGTGTGAATAAAGTCATTTTCTATCAATCAGATTTCGTAGAACATGAACAATTTTGCTCAGTGAGAACAACTTATGTCAATATCTGCTTACTTAGGGAAAATATATAAATCCCAAGCTTTAATGCATCAAGTAAAAAAAATTAAATAAATAAAGTCACCAACTAATTACAAATGTCCACAATTTTGCAAACATTAGAAATAAATGACAAAACATAAATGCCTGAGACCACTAGACTGGAATAGATTTCCCAAAAAAATAAAATGAACTGTGTTTATGTAATAAAATCAGAAAAGTTTTTCCTTTGCGTTTTTGAATTTTTTTGTGACAAGTTATAATTATACAACACAAATTCTGGAAATGTTGGGACATTTTTTTTTTTTTTTTTTTATAAAATGAAAACCTTTATATACCTTTCAGCATTCATAGTGCTTTCCAAAACATGCAAGCTGCCCATACCGTATGCACTTCCATCAGAGATGCTGGCTTTTGAACTGAAAGCTGATAACACGCTGGAAGGTCTCCCTCCTCTCTAGCCTGGAGGACACGGCATCCGTGATTTCCAACAGAAATGTCAAATTTGGACTCGTCTGACCATAGAACGCTTTTCCACTTTGAAACAGTTCTGAACCATCTTCACATATGGCTTCCTTTTTGCACGATAGAGCTTTAGTTGACATCTGCAGATTGCACGGTGGATTGTGTTTACCGACAGTGGTCTTCTGAGAAACTCTGCCTCTCTAAGACATCCCTTTTATAGCTAATCATGTTACAGACCTGATGTCAATTAACTTAATTAGCTGCTAGATGTTCTCCCAGCTCAAAATGTATTGCTTTTTCACCACTGTGTTTCCCCCGTGCCAACTTTTTTGAGACCTGTAGCAGGCATCAAATTTGAAATGAGCTCATTTAGTGGATACAAGTGTAAAATGTATCCGTTTAAACATTTTTTATGTTCTCTATGTTCTATTGTGAATGAAATATTGGCTCATGTGATTTTAAAATATTTTAGTATTCATTTTATTCAAATTTACAAAACATCCCACCATTTCTGGAATTCGGTTTGTATCTTGCAGTTCTGTCTTCAGATTCAAACTCAATTTTTTTAAGTGTATTAAAAACAGCTAATAAGATTAATTTGTTCATAAATAGGCTGTCACTGACTGACCACACTATCCACATACACCAGTTCACAATCACCAGATTACTAATTCAGTATCCACTTCCAGTCCTCACATAAGTCTCAATTACGCTGTTTTAAGTGTATTAAAAACAGCTAATAAGATTAATTTGTTCATAAATCAGGCTACATACTTGTTCCTCTGATGTTAATTTACTAAAAATAACCAATTCATAAGAGTCAAAGACATTTGTTTGTGAATTAAACTACCCTGGGCATGCTGCATGTGCATGCAGTCTTAATAGTCCTCCATCAAAATATGTAATAGTATATATGTATAGTAATCCTGTACAGGTGTTTTTGATTATGATTGGAGCTAAACTCTGCAAGATAGCTGCCTTGTCCAAATACCCGCACTTGTGAAACAATTTTAAGGGCCGACAAGGGAGAGGGGGCCCTGAACATGATTTTTACAGAGGAGGACCCCCCCTCCCCGGAATGCGATTGCGGGGGGCCTGAGTCAATATGCTGTTCAGGGGGCTCAGAACTCATAGTGGCGGCCCTGAGTGGTGATATTTATTTTGTACAACATTTGCAACTGCTTTTCATCACTTAGTTAGAAGCACCACAAATGTAATTGTGTCATGCTATAGGGACTACTGAACAGACATTGTTGATTTTAAAATGCAAATTATTCAAAATAAAAATAAAGCTTTGAAACACTTGCATTTTTTTACAAGGGGAGTGGCCCTCAAGGAGCAGGATTAGACAACCCAGAGATAGATCAACCAAGACCAGGAAATTCATGATATTCAGGGCTAGAGAAAGAGAATCATAAGCATCAGAGAATCTAACACTTGATTGATCTGTTAGACTCAGCATTAGCGCCCAGGGTTAAATTAGTTATTGAACGCCGCTAGGCTAATATCATCTATTTCCTGACAGTCCATACTATGAGACTTGCAGTAGTTGCATACATCGCAAATTAAAATCTATTTTAGGTCAAATACCAGCTCCTCTGCTCCTCGCCTTCTGAGGGATAGGAGAAGACAGCAATGCTATTTGTTGTCTTAGTTACATTGTCTAAATGTAACTTTAAGTGCTCTGAGAAGTAAAAAAAAAAAAATCCCTAGTGCAAAGTATCCATTGTACCACTTTTCAACTTTAAAATTATATTTTACCTCTTAGTCAAAGTGAAGTATTCTCATACTTTTTTTCAGTGGGGGCTGAAAGTAGACTAGACTTTGCCCGACAATCATTGTTTAAATGATGGCCTTTATTCTGGACTGTAAATGGGTCCCATTTCTGGAGTGGTCTGTACTTTCCACAGTGTTGCTCAGGCACACAGCTGTAAGTGAAACACAGTCACATCTTCTGGTTCATGTCTCTCTTTAACTAGAATATAATATTTCTGATGTGTTAGAATTTGAACTGTGCTCAAAACCATATAAAACCATATATCATTCAGAAATGCATGAGCAGCACATACTCAAATACATACAAATAAAACAAAACATAATTTGACTGAAGATCTAAAATTAATACAATTTAAAATGAGCATTTAATACTGTGTTTCTACATATCAAATAATATCTAATATAAAATTATGTAAATAATTAAATGTGGATCATCTATTTTAATGATAAATATGAAAAAAAATACACTGGCTATTATATATATTTTTCTTTATTTTCTTTACACATGTGTGCAAAGCTGTAAACTACATCAAGGTTCAATGTTCTTTTATTCGTCACATACTCAATTATACAGTATACAATTATACAGTACATTAGCAATATATTCCATGTTCTATACCACAGAAGCAAATAAATGTGTGATGAGCAGCAATGCTGCTGTTTGCGTGACCCTTAGAAGGGCTAAACTAATCATGTTGTGATAGCAACTTTTTAAAGCCTTTAAATGTGAATATCCATTGCACAATTTTTGAATGATTAATTTGAAACGGTTCCAATTGTCATGCCAATAGGATTTCAGTCTTAGTTTAATAGTGATTACCATCATTTTCTCACCGGGTTTACTTCCTTTGTTATGTGACTGTCAGTGACAGAATATATGTCTGCACACATATACACAACTGTCTTTCTGTTATATTGGTCACTTTCCATTAACTTTATTTCAGCTGATTTCCACAATGTAGGTTTACTGACCTTGTGGAGATATTCAGTTCATACAATGTAGATCATTTGTAACCCACACAACTACAAAGTGTGTATGGTTTTGTGTATAGATATGCTTGCCAGAGACATGTTCAAATAAAATAGTTATACTTTTTAGACATTTACTGTTGACCATACACTTGACATTACATTTTTTTACTGGGAACCTCAGAATTGTTAGTAGACACTTTTCATGGTCAGGGTACATAATAGGCTCATACAAAATGAAGAAATTTGTGATTTTTCTTCTTCTTCTCCTTCAAGCATTTTCATAGAAAGGTGGTGCTAAAACTTGATTAATAAAGGGGCAGCCATGGAGGGGCAGCCGTAGCCTAATGGATAGAGCGTTGGGCTTTTAACCCGAGGTTGTGGGTTCGAATCTCGGCTCCGGCAGGAATTGTCCATGACTGAGGTGAGACCCTTGAGCAAGGCATCCGAATCCCCAACTGCTCCCCGGGCGCCGCAGCGTCGGCTGCCCACTGCTCCAAGTGTGTGTGCACTTGGACGGGTTAAATGCAGAGCACACATTTCACTGCTGGTTATACTCACTGTATAATTGTGTATGTGACAAATCATTTAAAAAAAAAATATGCTCATGTTAGGTTGTCAAATTAGATGTTATATGGTATACCTTTATTTTTAATTGATTTTATATGAGACCCATAATAAAAAAGTACTTATTTCATGCTAAGTATACTACAAATACATTTGCATATGTACTTTATAAAATTACCCTGCTGGTTGTACTTTTTATATAATTTTAATTTTAATTCAAGAACATATGTCAGAACTATGACGTTGTATGATTTCAATTGTTAGGTAAGGTCATGTTAAAGGGACTTTCATGTTTTTTTTTATTTTCTAAGAAGACAGTTTGTCTAACATCTAGTTCTCAGAAAAAAAGTGCCTGTAATGCTTTTAACAAATGTGAGTGGTCAACAAAATGTACTCTATTCTTAAAACTTGTATTATGCAGGTTGCTGAGAGAGAGCAAACCACAGCAGTCAAACATCTTTCCATTGGTGAGAAGAAAAACAATACAATATTTGGGATTATTTCCCCAAAAAACAATCAAACCCATTACCTGGTGTTATTAGTGCCATGGTTCTACTGTTGTGGACACAAACTAAATTATATATTCTATATGAATTCTACCCAACGTAAAAATCTGTGATTTTCCAATACTGCCATGGTTAACTAAACTGTATGTAATTAAACTGAAATCTAATTGAATTTTGATTACTGTTGATCGTGTGCCACCCTGTAGTTTGAAAATTAATTATTGCAGCTTGCATGCAGCCTTCAGCCAGCATTCCTCAATTTACATAAACTAACAACCATATTTGTTTGGTGTAGTAGCATTAACACTTCAGTGTAATTACAAAAACAATCTGCTTTATGAAGTGAAACTGTCTTCTGTGCCCCTTGACATTACTGTGCGGTTTTGGTCCACCGTCTTTACCTTCTGTCCTCATAAATCTGACTTATCAGCTTGTGTAAACAGCATCTTCAAACAAAGACTTAGTCTGTTTACCAGAGTGATTCACCGACAAGAAGCTTCATGTTGGCCAGCTGCAACCTTGAGCATACTACTATACAGTATGCGTCACCACAGTAGCAGCATCTGTTGTAGAGTTTGACTGATTATTTGAGACCCAGAGCTGGGGGGGGGGGGGGGTCTGAATTTAAGAAGTTGTCTTTAATTGTGAAGTTCTACAGTGAATTGGCCTTAACCTACATAATGTTGCGTTGGAATTTTAAATTCATGGAAGAACAAAAAAAATGTAATTTACATTAGAATTGTTGTCTTGTTTTCAAGTACAAATGTAATGAGAAGCATTTAATATTATATCTCATTTTCTGAAAATTTTGTGTTTAAATGAGTTTATACCAAAACAGGAAAAGAGGAAAAAATAAAAACATAATTAGTGAAAAACTATTTTTTATCCTTTTTTTAGCCATAAAGCTCATAATTTTTGCTTTATTTTTAGACAATAAGATTTAATATAACTTAATTTAATTCAATACGATTTTCTTTAATTTAAGTAAATATGTTACTCAAGTATCTTGATTCAGTAATGTATATATGTTTTTGTAGTGGAAAACAGACAAAACATTAATAGAACAAAATTGCTGAGCAAAAACAAATAAATAAATAAATATTTGAGTGTGTTAGAATATTTGCAGTGTTAGAATGACAGGAAGTACAATTTGATGCAGTTTCACAACAGAGAAATAATAATAAAAAATAATACATGTTTTGTGGAACATTATTATTATATAATTACTTTTTACTTTTACTTTTAGTCATTTAGCAGACGCTTTTATCCAAAGCGACTTACAAATAAGAAAAAGTAACTAAAACTATAAGTTACAAGTCTATAAATACTATATATACACACATTTAAGAAAATTGAGAAATTAAATAAAATGACAAATGCATACAACAACATTTCAAAACTTAACATTTAAATGAAAACAAAAAATAAAGCTAAAAACATTTCAAAATATTAAAACAACCAAAGGTATGAGTATAAAAATGATTCTAACATGACACTAAGCCAAACACCCATATATATATATATATGGTATTTCATTTCCATGCAGTATGTTGAAGTAACGTTACTAAAATAAATACAATGTATTAAAACTAAAACTAAAGTAAATACCTATAAAGACATATGAAATTCATACATAATTTATGTAAAATTAAAATAGATAAATCAAACGGCAGTAGTTATCATTAATCCTAAAAAAGAACACTGTCAAAAAAACATGCTAACAAACAACAACTTACACATAGTAAGAATTAGTTATAAAAACTAAAACAGAAGTGAAACAAGCAGTAGAAAGAGGATAAATAAAAAGCGATACTTATATCCCTTGCCGGTGTCCCTGCCCGGAGGAGTCGCACGGTAGAGTCGATGGTCTTTACACTCTTCGGTCTTCACGCGAGGAGGGCTTCACACTAAGCTTTTTATACCCATCTAACAAAATACTACTCCAATTCAGCTGAACACAATTTCCTGTTAATCACAATAAATGGCCAAGCAAGCGCCCGACACTGACAAGGGACGCGATACAGTACGAGACCAAACGCGATTTCAGCACATCTCCACACAGTAAACAAAACAAGCGTTTCCTAGCAACAACAACTGCGCTAAACACTAATGAGACAAGTAAATACACTTACAATTAATTACACTTAATTACACTTATAATTAATTTGTATTCATTTACCCATTTATGTATGTAAAAAACTTTTTTAATCGATTGGACATTTTTCTCTAAAAAAGTAAACAAAAATAATAATTAATAAACTTCAGTGTATTTCAGCCTATTATAAATGGACTGTAATGTTTGTGAACTGTTTACAGCCTGTCATGCAGAAAACGTGTATGTGTATGAGTGAGAGAAATTAATTTAAAAACATGTATTACATTCATAAAGCAGCATGTCATTTTCAATCCCCTGATCCATTTTGTTATGCCAGAGTGACAAGTCCTTGGCTTTGCAAGGTGCTGATGAAATTTTGCGTTCTGGTACAAAGGCTTTGCCATGGTGACGCATCAGAGTCATATCTGAGGATTCGAATGACATTTTCAAGGCTCCGCAAGAGTGGATGTCACTGGTACAGCAACGTACAAGACATTATTCAGCTCCAACGACAATAGACTGACAGGGATCTCCGTGCTTTGCACATGTAATTAAGTTCATGACCATACACGTGCCTTGGTGTAATTGCTGTCCGTGCCTTTTTGGACTGAGTATTGATGAATTATGCACATTGCTGGGACAGCAGAGGCTGCTAACAAGGCATGACAGTGAAGAAATTAGTTATTGCGACACTGTAGTGCAGCATATTGCTTCAGCACTTTTCACTTCTATTACAGTACATGCAGTTGCTGCTGGAGGAATAGTGGACAACAAGCACAGTTCTCCATATTCAAATGAGGACATCTAAATATCTAATTTCTCCAAATGTACATAATTTTGTACTACCAGCCCTAATGGATGTGGTTTATCAAAGCCCTGTGATCGCATATAAACCAGAGTAGACCTGATTGAATATGTATGTCTCGTTATTTTGTTTGAAATATCAACAACCAGCAACTGATTTAGCATATTGATTTTACACTCCTTACACAATAAATTACTGTCACTGTAACAATTTAGTTTTTTTATTTTATTTTATTTTATCATAAACAGTGGTAAAATACCCTAATTATCCTAGGTAAGTCCTAAATTAAAGAATCTAATTAATATACTTTGTAAAATAAATGTACGTACATATTTATTTATTCATTCCTTCATTTATTCACTTCTTCATTTACTTACTGATTGATTGATTGATTGATTGATTGATTGATTGATTGATTGATTGATTGATATTTCATGATAGTCACCCTGACTTTATACATTACCAGTGTTGAAAACTGTTTTTGTGGAAATAATGATCCTTTAGTTATTATTTAATTGTATTTATTTTACCATAAATAATATTTAATAATATTTTCTCTTTACTTTCAATTTTGGTCAATTTAATATGGCTTTTTTGTCTTTAAATAATTTCTGAAGGATCGTGACACTGAAGATTGAATGGTGATGTATCATGGTAACATAAATATGAAGCAGCACAGCTGATTTCAACCCTGATAATAATAAAAACAAAAAAGTTTCTTGAGCAGCAAATCATCATATTATAATGATTTCTAAAAGATCACGTGACATGAAAGTAGGTCTTGTGACACTGGAGCAATGGCTGCTGAAAATGCAGCTTTGACATCACAGGACTAAAATTTCAACTTCAGATATAATACAATAGAAAACAGTTATTTTAATTTGTAATAATATTCCACAATATTGCTATTTTACTGTATTTTGTATGGTCTACTTAACACTGTATTTCACCTTGACCTCCTTGATCTGAATTCAGATCCCCTGTGCTGGATAATGCACATTATACCACGATAATCCTAAAAGCATGTTGGACTAATGCTGTACAACCAGGCCTGAGACTGATCCTTAGCAAATGGTGCCGAAATAATTATTAATAATAATAAATAAAAAAATCCCCCAAAAGAGAGCTAAATTGAACTGGAGTCACGCTATTCTTCCTTATTCCAGTGTTACACTTGCAATTTAATAATCCAGCAGGGAGTATCAACCAGAGCTATTCTCTGTCAGGCTTAATGAACACCAATGGGCTTTCTGTTTTACACTCTGAGAATTCCCAGAGGAAACGTATCTTAACAAATATGCACATGGGGATGAGTTTGTGGGCCACAAATGTCTGCATTTTAATGTGTAAATTCTACAGCTCTAGTTCCATTTTTACATGAACACTTACACAGCATTGCAAAAAGACCAGTCAGCCACTTTTTTTTAAACAGCACGCGCATCTTATTCAAAATTATTTTATGCATGCATGCAAGCAGACAGAAAAGCTGCATATTCAGTGGCTTGTATAGACTTTAGTGTTCTTGATTCCAGGTGTCGTCTCATTGTGATGGCTATTTATTTTCAGAGTCATACAAAATTAGCATGGTGCTCTGACTGCACATGAAAAGAGTCAATTGAAGCTTCCCATTCATGCTGGTCCAGAATCTGTTGTACTTGTTCTCCTCTCACCATGAAGGTAAGATTTACTCAGGGGAAGCCGTTACTAAATCAGCTTGAAAGGACAAGCTCTACCCAGAGGAACAGACAGCATGATATGACTCTCAGAGAGACGCCGCTCCCATTCTCTCACAATCCTGCTGACCTTTAGAGAAGTATACAGTATTCAGACTGCACTGCATTCATCTGCAAATCATTCCACTACTAAAGCCGTTACAAAACACCCATATCTATGGCCCGAAGAGCTTGAGAAGTGGATGATTTTTGAGAACGGATATTGGGCAGCTCTTTGGCTCTTTAGCATTGTAATATCCAGTGACAGGGTTACTTAGGAGCTCATTATTTGATTAGTGACAGTTGACAGAGGAATTTACAGTTTTACATGGTTGTTGAGTGGACTAGCAATGAGGACACAGAATCACATGCAATATTTTTGCTGAGGCTGTTAAAATGCGCCAGCCGCTGCAAGAACATGTCCTCAAGTTATTTTTGGCCTTCAATCTTTTCCATAACCAGAAATGTGAGTTGCACAGTAGGCAGAATGAGTTTAAGCTGCAGAGGCAGTTCTACCGGGGTGGCAACTGCCACCCTAAGAAAAAGCTGTGCCACCCCAGAATTATCACAGAATAAAATATAAATGTAAGCAGTATTTCATGTTCTACTTTTCAGCCATGGCAATGACAGCGTAACGGAAAATAATGGCACAAAAACACGTCTTTCACTACTGTGCACGATGGTTGCACACGCACGCAGCATGCCCAGTGTAGTCGGCTTCATTAACAAATTACTCATATGAACCAGTTATTTTTGAGTCAAAAACACAAAGCGTAGCCCAATCACTAACAAATTGTTTTTACATTTGTTCGTGAATCAGATACTGCTTCTCGGTTTATTCAGAAGTCCTCTGAGAAATCTAATCCCGTCCGGATATGTCATCCGGATTCATCCCGTAATTGTTTGGTGATCTGATTCTCCGACTGCTCGCTCCACTTTCATTATGGATAAAGGCCTTTCTGCCATATCGGACGAAACAATAACATGAAATCAATAAGAAGATGCCAATCATGAAAACTAATAGCAGAGTTAGGTAAGAATCTTGTATTGCAGTTTTCTCGATTGTTAACATAATGTAACTGATTTTAGTTGGCCCATTTTACCAAACAATTAATTCAGTTCTCAAAACAAAGACACACTTCTCAAAAAATTTAACAATGAGTAAGTTAAACATTAGGTAGCAAAACTGATGACACCAATCAGAATCTCTGCATCCTAGTAACGGAGAGAGAGAGAGCTGAACAAATAATATGCATGGGATTTATACTTACACATGCAGTATAATTACAGTACAGTACATTAGATGATGGAAATTGCACTATTCTATGTACAATAAACTGTAGCACATGTTCTACACCTTCAAACGTGTGACTGTCAAATTTAGTTTGCAACCATTGTTTATGTGTACTGCATGTTTGCAGAACTGAGAAATGACTGCCTAGAGATATAGCTAGTTTTGTGTCAAGAGACCAGGAAACTGCTATAATACTGTATAATGTAAAGAAATTTGACCAAATGTGCAGAGGATGCTGAATGTACCTTTTTTTTTTTTTTTTTTTTACTGTACTGTTTTGTGGTGCATACCAAGTTTATATACAATTATTTGGTATTTGAACTGTTCTAGTGTTTTTTCATCTAGGCCTACTGCAAGATTACTTTACAGTAGTAAAATTAAAATTATCTGTTCCCAAAAGTTAATTGCTGAATTATTATTATTATCTGTAATTTAATTAATATTGTATACTTTAATAGACATTGAGCTGCAAAAATAATACCTGAATCCTAATAATATTTTTTTGTTAAGTGTTATTGATCTAATGAGTGTTCACTGGGCAGGAAAGTAATCTGTGTATTTGAATTGTGTGTAAGCATTTAAGAATATCTATAATAACTAGATTGAAAAGTTTGAAAGACAAAATTATGCTGGCTCTTCTTAAAGTCTTGTTTAAGAAACATAAATAGTTTTGTCAGTTCGATGTTCTAGATGTTTGCTAAAGTGTTGCTAGTTGGTTGCTAGCATATTCTGTGTGGTTGCTAGGCTCTTGTTATGCATTTGCTGGGGTGTTGCTAGACTATAGCTAGTGTGTTCTGGGTGATTACAGAAATTCTACCTCTGGTAATAACAAAAAAACAAACGTTGTTTTCAAAAGAAGATCAGGCCCTTTCTCTTGGAACATGCAACACAACTCCTTGTTCAGGCTCTTGTTCTGTCCAGACTTGACTATTGCAATGCTCTCTTGGCAGGTCTTCCAGCCAGTTCCATCAAACCTCCACAATTAATCCAAAATGCCGCTGCAAGATTAATCTTTAATGAGCCGAAAAGAACGTACGTCACACCTCTGTTCATCAATTTGCACTGGCTACCAATAGCTGCTCGCATTAAATTCAAGGCATTAATGTTTGCCTACAGAACCACCTCTGGCTCTGCACCCCTTTACCTAAATTCATTACTTCAGACTTATATGCCCTCTAGAAGCTTGCATTCTGCAAGTGAATGACGCATTACCGTACCATCCCAAAGAGGCACAAAATCACTTTCACAGACTTTTTCATTAACTGTTCCCATCTGGTGGAATGACCTGCCTAACTCAATCCGAGCAGCTGAATCCTTACCCATCTTCAAGAAACGGCTAAAAACACATATCTTCCATCTTTATTTGACCCTCTAACTTTAGCACTCTCTATTCTAATTTTATTTTATCTAATCTGTCTTCTTTTTATATATAAAAAAAAAACACAAACACACTTGACCCTCTATCAATTGCATATGTATTCTCTAACTGGTAGCTTTTCTTGTAAATCTAACACTAGGTTTCTTTTTCTATATTCTATATACTCGTTTTCTTAAAAAAAAAAACGTTTTCTTAAAAAAAAAACATGTGTACTACGTTAGTTTAACCAGGACTTGTAATAGCACTTGCATGTTGTTACTCTTTTGTTGGTTTTGATTGCTTCTATAATGTCCTCATTTGTCAGTCGCTTTGGATAAAAGCGTCTGCTAAATGACTAAATAAATAAATAAAAAACTATCCAGTTTCAATGCTTTGATATTATTGTATTTCTTTATAATAGTAGGAAATTCAAAAGTGTTACTCTTAAACTTGCACTAAAACGTGATTTATACCATCTAAGTAGCCTATCTAATATTAATAGAATCGCATGTCTTCTTTAATTATTCAAGCTCAGAAATATTTATAACCTGTTATATTTAAAAAAATAAATAACTTGACTTGGTGCCGTGATGGATATTGAAATGTTGTTATTTATTTTTCATTTTAAACAGTATAGATGATTACTTATTGGTAAGGCAATATTTGTGAACACAACTGTGCATGTCAGACAATAAATCCCCAAAAACTATGCATGAGGGCTTGCTTTGGTTTTGCCACCACTTTGCCACCCTAAAACTTATTTTCTAGAATCAAAAAAGGGATGCAAAGAGACATCTCAAATTTACGTGTCTTTTAAAGTTGGTCATTTTGATATGAAATGTGAGACATTCGTTCTTCAGAGAGATCAGAAAGTGCTTAAAATTGACCACTGAAACTGAGGTTGTAGTCTGGTTTGTATTGATTGGATTCATTATTCAAAGGTTCATTATTGGGCATGAACTGTTCAATCAAGAATGCTTAACATTCATGGAACCTTTTCATTACACAAAAGGTCCTTTAAACTGGAAATGTTCTTTAGATTATATGTTCTTCACACAAAAAAATGGTTCTTTTAAGAACTGCTCACTGAAAGTTTCTTTGATGAACCCAAACTGCTTCTTCTACAGCACTGCTGCAAAAAACGTAGCACTTCTCTTGAGTAAGGCTGACTTGGTATTACATAAATTATAATATAGACTCAAACCTCTGGCTATTCCTGTGTATGACAAAGTGGTCAGATCAGCATTGCTTCTGTTTAGCCATTGGCACAAAGCATCATATTCTGATATGCTGAGCTCTTATGTAACGTGGTGTGGATAGGCTCTGTAAGGGCAGTGTGATAATGGGGAGTGTCTCAATATTTTTTCTCAACTTTTTATCTTTCTTTATCTTTATTTTCTTTTTACAAAGGGTAGATGAGCGATGTTTCAATTAGCAAGCCTCCATCCTCTGGCTTTTCCCTTTTTCTGCAGATGAAGAAAGAAAACAGGGCAACTGGGGACATTAAACAACAGGAGATCACAGATCAGTCACAAGCCTCGGCCTAAACACCAAGGGTGGTATCAGTTCAAGACAGTCTTACAGAACCAGACCTTCTGACTACTACTACTCCACTTTGTTTCCAGTTATGCCTTAATAGACAGGGCTTTTAAAATATATTTTAAATATAAATGATCAGCCATGACAACTCTCTGAGTGGCATTAGACATTGGCATGAAATATACGTAAGCTTGATTTTGACAGATGAAATCTGCTATGCTGCTATACGCTACTGCTGGTTCTGAGCAAATACAATAATTTGTTCAGCTTAGTCAAAAATAACAAAGGAAGACTGCTGCAAGAAATGTAGAACCCCCCTAGCAGATCTCTACAGGTGGTGCTGGGAAGGAGGAGGGATAATATGATAGCTTTCATAATCGCGCAACAAGCCGAACACAGGCCAGGACACTATACATATATTACATTCCCTAAACACTAACATTACATATTTTATTATTATTATTACAATTTATATGTTATAAGAATGTGTGTGTGTGTGTGTGTGTGTGTGTGTGTGTGTGTGTGTGTGTGTGTGTGTGTGTGTGTGTGTGTGTGTGTGTGTGTGTGTGTGTGTGTGTGTGTGTGTGTGTGTGTGTGTGTGTGTGTGTGTGTGTGTGTGTGTGTGTGTGTGTGTGTGTGTGTATATATTAATAATTAGTACCTAATTCTATCACGCTACAATCCAACCCGTTCCCTAAGGTCGCAAAACTCTGGACTCTTGGTAGTACCTAGGATAGCAAAGTTCACAAAAGGAGGTAGAACTTTTTCATATTTTGCTCCCAAACTCTGGAATAGCCTTCCTGATAACGTTCGGGGTTCAGACACACTCTCTCTATTTAAATCTAGATTAAAGACACATCTCTTTAGCCAAGCACTCATACAATGCATCTCACAATCTTGTACTGCAGGCATATCTGCTCAAACGTACATTATTATGCTTTAGCTTGGGTTGAACAGATAATTTTTGCCTGGATGGAACAACAGCCATGCTAATTGTCTTTATTTGTTTCTCTGTTTCTGACGAACACCTGAGAAGAGATGATGCCAACCCCTCGGAGGACCTCAGAGGAAGCCAACCATCAGCGATTATACTGAATTGACCAAATTTTGTCATAAGTTAATTATATTCAGTTTCTACAATATAAATCTATTTTAGAAACTTAATTTCCTGTGAAGTTGTTTTGTAACGATTGTGTCGTAAAAAGCGTTATACAAATAATCTTGAATTGAATAATTCTGCAATTGATGCTGGCAGAATAGCAGAAAAAAAAACCTATATGTACAACAAAATGGAAGCTAAAAAGTATGCTGCAGTGACTGGTTGTATGGATTACACTGAATTCATTATTGGAACATATTTTATTCTTGTTCTTTATACACATTTGGCAAATCGGTGTAGCAGCATGATCATCCCCACTTTATTTCCAAGCAGACTGATGAAAACCTCTGCATTCAGATTTTGGTAAAAGTATGTGGACTGAATAAAAAAAGACATGAATGGCAACTTCTCAGCCCAAATCAGTATGGTATATCTGAATGTAATGTATACATTCTTATAGCGTAGATATCGATACAATAATATAATAATTATTATTATTATTATTGTTGTTGTTATTAATAATAATTCAAATTTAGGGCTTTAGCTTTAATCAATAATCAATAATTTACCTTTCCCCGTAATCAATGAGAATTTCATCCCTTCTCATAATCCATAATCATAAAATGATTATGGATTATGAGAAGGGATGAAATTCTCATTGATTACTTATGACATTACTTATGACTTATAATTCATTTTATGATTATGGATTTGAGGAAGAGAAATTCATCCCTTCTCATAATCCATAATCATAAAATGAATCTCAGTGCATCATAAATCAAACCATTTGCCCCCTTCTCCAGTTCATGCACTTAAGTCTTTGAGTTTTCATAAACCAGCATATTTTTAGTACTTTCACCATCCTCTATCCTCTATCCAAGACTCGTGATTTGCTGTTGTTATGAAGTCTGTCTTATCTCTGGCTCAGGGGCTCAGAGGGAAACTCTAGGGTCGACCAGCCGAAGCTTTGATGCTTCCCGAGCCTGCAGGATATGATTCTCTCTGTAGAGCATGTTGCCTTGCCTGACCTAACAGGCCACATGTGGTGCGATGCTGCAAGCAGACTCACTAGATAATAAATGCACCTACTAAGTCATGTACATGTCTGTAACTCCATGAGAGAAAATCATGTATGACAGCAAGTATGCATGCCATGTTTCCGAGTAGCACAAGGATTGCTCTTTACAGACAGAAAGGAAGCCATTGATTTGCACATATGGATGAAAATCTGTGTGAACAGGAACGTGGGGAGATGTTTGCTATAACACAGTGGGTAGCGATTACTCCCCACTGGAATCTGTGACTGCAAATAACTGTGCAAATAGGCTGCTGGGCGATAACATAACTTTTGATGTGTATATTTATTCATGTCTTTAAATGAATTTAAATGGTTGTGTTAAATATTAGTTTGATTTGCTTAGATCTTTAAACAATGAACTGGATGTTTTATTTGAATCCTCTAATGAATGGTGTTCACTACAGTGGAAATATCTTTATAAGTTGTCAACATTTATTCAACATTTGTGTATGACAAATGTAGTTAAATGCAATAAAAAAATACTTTTAGCTATGCGGAGATATGCAAATACATAGACTGACAGGCACATAGGACATTCGTATAACAAATGCAATGATTGGACTTTTTATGGTCCTGCAACTTCCACAGAAGATTATTACTAGTAGTGACTGGGCCTCAGTCAATCACAGCATGCTGATAACATTATGGCACCATATTGTATGTTATTTATTGAAATTAATATTTAATAAACAATAACAACAACTAGGCAATTCAGACAAAAGTATAAAGGCAGCGCTCTGACATACAGAATTAAAGTTATATTAAATATAACATTATGACTTATGAGATTTTGCCCTCAGCCAAAACCATTTGCTCTGGCACAAATAATAGATTAATAAGAACAAAGGCTGCCCATTAGATTTACCCAAAACTAATTACAACTCATGTTTAACCACCATAGAGACATCAGAGTCAGCAGCAATTTCGAGAAGATCTGGCCCAGGTAAAGCTGCTCTCATCAGGTCCATGAGCACTGAACGACGCTGATGCCCTAAAACTCACATCTCCAATAATGTTGAAGTAAATTTTCAAATAGACACTATATGTATTAGCAAGCCACATATTTGAAGTCTAAACAAGTACATTCTTGCCTTAAAAAAACTCTTAAAACTACATTATGTGACAAAAATAACATATTATTTATAAAAGTATAGGGAATTTGGGTGCTTTGATAAATACTGCAAGAGGAGTCATACAAAACGTTGAAACTGGTTGAAGCTCTGTTATCACTAGAATATCACACTCCTCTCAGCCAGTCAAATTCGAGGACCAGAAATAACTGTTGTATTAATAATAATAATAATTATTATTATACATATATTTTATTTATTTAAATTTAGTAATCATTATATATAATATAATTTAATTTAATATCTTTTATAATAAGTATATGAAGTTTCAGTCGCGATGAGGAAATAATTATTTTATTACAATAATTATGCATTTAGCATCAACACACAACACGTCAGGATAAATCAGGTTGTCAAAAAAAAATACTTATCTAAGTTCAGTAAAGTTCAACTTTAAACCTTTTATGGACATCATTTATCAGAAGCACTTCAAAGCAGATGCACAACTGGTTGCTTCGCACAAAAAGACATGCTTGCATTGCACCAAATGGAGGAATTACAATGTAATAAGGTTTTCACTTAAATATAACCAGGAGAAAAAATTTGGAAATGTGCCGTATGAGTGGGTGAATTGGAGACCAGAGTTCTGAGATGAGACAACATTGTCGGGGGGGGGGGGGGACAGTGGGGTGGGGGGTGTTGTCACTGTATTCATTTCAGGACGGGGTGTGTTTTTAACAGTTAAGTTTAAATACATTTAAACCAAAATTAGTCATTAGTCATCTCATACTTATTTTACACCAAAGCGGTTCTTATTGTCAGTTGAGGTTGTCTAGAAAGCTATTTTGAAAACGTCTCCGGTTACTATCGAAACCTCGGTTCCCTGAGAGCGGGAACGAGACAACACGGAGAAATTCTTTGGGAATGGGAGTTCCCATTCTCTTTCTCTTTCTCGAGAAAGAGAATTTCTCGAGCTCGTGGAGCTCGATAAGGGAACCAATTTATACTTCCACTGACAAGAACCAAACCAATTATGTGACTACTGTACTGTACATGGTAGTTTGCCTGTCCACAAAACAACATTATAGACACACTGTCAGTCTGTTCATTACAGAGGTGTATTTTTTTTCTGTGACTCTTTCCACAGTTACATAATTATGCCAATAGTCGGCAGCAGGTGACCATCTTATGAATGAGTCATTGAATCATGCATTCAAGTAAATCATTGATTAAATCGTTAATGAAACAAATGGTGAATCATTCATTCAAAAGGTTTATTCAAAACTCTGATTCATTCAGGAATTGTTACAAATGGGGCCAGTCACAAACAGGTAAGTGAATATCAAGCAGGTTTATTGATAAGCAGGAGATAGGAGATCGTGGAGAGCAATGGCAGGGGAGGATAAATTCTGAAACCAGTCCTTTGAAAGTTTTTCTGAATAACAAAAGTCTCTGTCTTAGTGGGATTGCTGAAGCTGAGGAGTCGGGAACTAGAGGGATCAACGTAGGAGATTTGCTGAAGTAACTCAGGAGTATAGTCAGGAAACTGGAAAGTAAGTATAAACAGGTTAGTAGCACAAGGGAATCAGGTACAGTTCCGGTGCAGCTTGCTTTTGAAGGTGATTTGAATGATGATCGGCAGGTGCAGATCATCAGAACACACATGATAGCGATCTGGTGGGTGCCGGTGCTGATGACTGTAGTGACTGCGGTGACTGAGACTGACAGAGATTCTCTGACTGGAATGAAGCAAGCGAGTGAGTCATTGAATAATTCAGTCAACCAAGATGTTCTAACAACGTCTGTTGCTCTGTATTACAAAGATTCTGATTTAGGGTGCATTTACACCAGGAAAGTCCGCTAATTCACTTGCTTTGGTCTGGACCAAATACAAAAATAAGATTTTTTTTTTTGGTGTTCGCTTTTACACTGCCCCTTTTTGCAAGTGAACCAGAAATTGTAAACAAAACCACACTTGTGCTAAGGTCATCCATTCTTTGGTTCATCCATTGAACCATACCTGAGTTTTGATATGTTTTATTTGGTCCGCACCTGAGTGCAATTGCTGTATTCACACCTGCCCAAAAGATCCCCACCAAGGGGGAAACGAACTTGAGTTCGATTAAATCGAACCAAACAAGACAAGTGTGAATACACCTTTACATTTGTTTGGATCAAAGCAAAAACAGACAAAGCAATTGTAAATAAAATTTCCCAAAATGTAAGTTGCTTTGTATTCATTTCTTATTTATTAAGTTTTTACTAGAGTATCCCCAACAGTTCTCTCTCTCTCTCTCTCTCTCTCTCTCTCTGACATTCTGTACACTGACATAGTCCATTGAGTTTTTGAAAGTTGGAAGTTCTACATCCCAGCAACACAAAAGACCTACCAACAACCACTTTTCCTGCTAATCACTAACTTCCTGCCCCTCTATTTGTCTACTTCTTGTTCATTCTCTCATTCTCTCCCATCACTGTCTCTTAGTCTGGTTTGACAGTCTTGTGGCTATGCACCCATATAAAACCTGAAAGGGCTGCCAGTTCATTGCAACAATTAGTCATTTAAATTAGCCCAAAGTCATCTAAAACTCTCTCACTGTGCTCTATCAAAGCAACATAAGTTCAAGATTTTGACAGGATTTCAATGCCACAAGCAATTACACTAAACTTTTTTACCAGAAAAAAAAACTAAGATAAAAAAGGAGTGGTACTGAATAGTTCAGGCACTAAGTGTCATTACACCATTTTCCTACTAAAAGCAATACAAAGTATTTCACAAAATCCATTATGAACAAACAACTTTTAAAAAGGCACATTATGTCCCTGTGACTTGTGGACTAAAATTAATCAGTAGGTTCTTCACACCAAAATCATTCACAAACATAACCACGTCCCTTGTCCTGTTTTAATTGCTGTATGCTTTGATTACTGAATTTTCTTGCTGGATTTATGTTGCTACACTATATTCAGCTACAATATTTTCATAGAAGTGTAGCTTTTCCAGTAACAACAGGTCGGCGCCAAGGGGGGCATTTGCGGGCCATGCCCCCTCAAACGAATTACTGTGCCTCCCACTTTCCATCTTGCTGAAAGTGATCGATTTCGAAAGCGAAAGTGAAACTGATAAAACCACGCACATAAGAAAGCAATTAAATGCTTTAGCGTTTAATCGTCAATCGCCATATCGTTCAAGGTGGCGCCGAGTATGGCAGCCGTTGCGAGCTCCGAGGAAACTTTGCAGTTTTTAGTATGTTTTATTAGTTTTTTTGTTGTTTTACGTGTTAGATGTTGTTAGTATAACTGTCTACGATAGACACACACTTTTAAACATTGGTTCCTCCGTCACGCAACGCAAACCGGACTTTGAGTTCTTGAATGCCGGTGCCTTGTTCACTGACACGGCATCAGAACCCTTTGTGTGGAACGCACGACCGCGACGAATGAAAGGCAGCCGAAAAAGAGGGAAGAGAGCTGGCATCCTCGTCAGACTGAGACGCCGTACTTTTCGACCTCCTCTTCCATCCATTTTGCTGGCTAACGTTCAGTCACTGGACAACAAACTCTGTGAACTGCGGGCGCGCATCTCATACCAACTAGAAACAAGGGACTGCTGCGTTATTTGCCTCACAGAAACTTGGATGTCTGCTATGGTTCTAGACTCAGCCATCGAGCTCACGAGCTTCTCCGTGCACCCAGATGCAGCTTTTGTTGTTACGGGGGACTTTAATAAAGCCAACTTCAGAACAATAGCTCCAAAATACTTCCAACACATCACCATAAACACACGTCGAGATTGTGTGCTGGACCATTGCTACTCCCCCTTCCGGGATGCATACAAATCCCTCCCCCGCCCACCTTTCGGCAAATCGGATCACTCTTCCGTTCTGCTCCTGCCTGCTTATAGGCAAAAACTGAAACGAGAAGCACCCGCCCTCAGGACAATCCAATGCTGGTCGGACCAATCGGACGCTATACTACAGGATTGTTTTGATCACGTGGACTGGGACATGTTCCGGGCAGCGTCTGATGACGACATAGAGGCGTATTCAGATTCTGTAACGTGTTTTATCAGGAAGTGTATAGAAGATGTAGTTCCGACTAAAATAATCTGCATCTATCCCAACCAAAAACCGTGGATTAATAGCGATGTTCGATCAGCCTTGTCAGCACGGACATCTGCTTTTAAATCCGGAAACACTGACGATCGAAAACAAGCCAGTTATGATCTCAGGAGATCCATCAAAGCCGCCAAACGACAATATAAATACAAAGTTGAAGAACAATTCAACACCAACAACCCAAGAAGCATGTGGCAGGGCATCAACAACATCACATGTTTTAAAGGGAATAAACCAGCTACTGTGAACATTGCAGCCTCTCTACCGGACGAGCTCAACAATTGTTATGCTCGTTTCGAGGCTGACAACACCGCCCACACAGAGAGCGCTCCCGCGGCTGCTGCAGAGGAGGTGAGTCCACTCTCCCTTTCTGTCGCGGATGTAACCCGATGCTTCAAACGGGTGAACATTCGAAAAGCCGTGGGTCCGGATGGTATACCAGGCCGTGTGCTCAAAGCATGCGCTTTCCAACTAGCCGGGGTTTTTACAGACATTTTCATTCTGTCCCTCTCTGTGTCTATGGTTCCCGCATGCTTCAAAAAATCCACCATTGTGCCCATACCAAAGAAAAATAAAATCACATGCTTGAATGACTGGAGGCCCGTTGCTCTGACACCCATCTTCAGCAAGTGTTTTGAGAAGCTCGTCAGAGACTACATCTGCTCTGTGCTGTCTGATTCACTGGACCCACTACAATTTGCATATCGCAGTAACTGTTCCACAGACGATGCTATTGCCTTCACCCTGCACACTGCTCTCTCCCACCTGGAAAATAAGAAAAACCTATGTGAGGATGCTGTTCGTGGATTATAGTTCGGCATTTAACACCATAGTGCCTGCCACACTGGTTGTGAAGCTTCAGACTCTCGGACTAAACAGATCTCTGTGCAGCTGGATCCTGGATTTCCTGACAGGCAGAAGTCAGGTGGTCAGAATGGGCAACAACACCTCGTCTCCTCTGACCCTCAACACTGGTGCTCCGCAGGGCTGCGTCCTCAGCCCACTCCTGTACTCCCTGTACACACATGACTGTACAGCTACACACAGCTCCATTGTCATCGTCAAATTTGCTGATGACACAACGGTGATAGGCCTGATCACTGACAACGATGAGACGGCCTACAGAGAGGAGGTGAGTACCCTGACTAAATGGTGTCAGGTGAACCACCTCTCACTCAACATCGACAAGACCAAGGAGCTGGTGGTGGATTTCTGGAGACAGAGTAGAGTACACACACACATCACCATCGATAAGACACCTGTGGAGCAGGTGAGCAGCTTTATGTTCCTCGGCGTTCACATCACAGAGGATCTCACATGGTCTGCTCACACAGATGCAGTGCTGAATAAGGCACATCAGGGCCTCTTCTTCCTGAGATGGCTGAGGAAGTTTGGAACGAGCCCCAGCATCCTCAGATCCTTCTACACCTGCACTTTGGAGAGCATCCTGACCGCCTGCATCACCGCCTGGTTTGGAAACAGCACCGCTGGCAACCGCAAAGCTCTGCAAAGGGTTGTGCGAACTGCCCGCCACATTGTTGGAGGTGAGCTTCCCTCCCTCCAGGACATCTACACCAGGCGGTGCATGAGGAAAGCCAGGAGGATCATCAAGGACTCCAGTCACCCGTCCCACAGACTGCTCTCTCTGCTGCCCTCAGGGAGACGTCTCCGCAGCATCCGATCCCGCACTAGCCGACTGAGGGATAGCTTTTTCCCTCAGGCTATCAGGCTAATGAACAGTCAGAACTAATTCACCCTACATCATACTCCCACTCACACAACATGCCATGCACTGCACTTTAACACAGTTCCACTGGACTACCGCACACACTGCACTAACACAACCTACCTGCTATCACTGGATACCATACAATGCACATCCATGACATTGTATATGTATAATCTGTTGCACCTTTGCACAACTATCTGTTGCACAAATAATCTGTACTGTTGCACAAATATACTGTATAATGTATAATCTGTTGCACCTTCACATATTACTATGTATAGATGTGTACATAATGTAGAATGTGTACAATGTGTATTGGTAACTAAGTATGTCTTATAGTACACTGTGTGTACTGCGTATATGTATGTCTATATGTAAATTGTTTTTTTTGCACTGTCTGGAGCACGCTCTCAAGAATTTCACTTACCAAGGCACTTGTGCTGTGGTGATGTCACAATAAAAGTGATTCCCCTCCGGGAACATCGAGCTGCGTCGAGACGCTTGGGGAACACCATCAGCGATGTCCAGCTCTGAATCATGTGTAATCAGTCAAAATTGACGGCCAGACGTCAGGTGCGGGTGACGTCATGACCAGGATGCTTAAAAGCACGTGATGTGCAGCCAGCGTCAGCTTTCTGTCATTCAGCAAAGCTCTCTGTGTGTGTCAGTCGAATGAGTTATGTGAGTCTGTTACTATCAAAGAAAGATAGGAAATAAGAAAGATTTGTTATAACAAAGAAAGGAAAAGAAAGACTAGAAGCAGACATGTCGAAGGCATCTTACAAAACCAAGAAGGGCGAAAGTATATCACAGTACAGACAGTGTGTTCCTCCCTGCCCACGCTTTATCACGAGCGGGTATACACACAGTCTGTGCGTGGTCTGCTTGGGGGTGAAGCACGCAGAGTCGGCTCTTGAGGGGGCCGGCTGCCCGCATTGTGAGCGGTTCCCACTGCGTACGCTTCGCTCCCGGAGAGCTCTCTTCGAGGAGGGAGTTTTCGCCAGCTTTCCTCACGATGCTGGCCCCGCTTCCGCTGAGGCGGAGCGGCAGCTGCATTCGTGGGGCTCGCAGTTGGATTTGACAGAGGGAATGGAGACGGGCGGGTCCCTATCTCTATCCTCACCTGCCAGATCCATTGCCCGTTCTCTGGGATCGGAAGCCTGTTCTGCGGTTTCTTCCCCTCAGAGGGTGAGCTCAGCGCTTCGCCTTTCTCCCTCCGAGGAGGAAGATGTGGAGAGCGCTGACTATTCGCCCATTCAATCCCCACAATATGAGGAGCTATTAGAGGTAGTCACTTGTGCGGTTGCCAAGTTGAACATCGATTGGCCCGCCGATAATCAGACTGAAAAACAGAGAAGTAAATTAGATGAACGCTTTCTGCGTAGTAAGTCACTACCTCTACGCCGGAGCCTGCCTTTTTTTCCCGATCTCCACACTGAGGTGTCGAGATCGTGGAGGAACCCCTTTTCATCCCGCTTATTTATCCCCGCCTCCGATTATTATGGTAATGTGGCGGGGCTAAGCGAGTGTGGTTACAGAGCAATGGCCCGGGTTGAACAGACGCTCGCGGGCTATCTGTCACCCGGTGCGGCATCGTCTCTGAAGGCTCCGGTCTTGCCCACCAAGCCGCTGCGCGTGTCATCAGCGCTGGTGGGCAAGGGGTACACGGCAGCAGGTCAGGCTGGCGCATGTCTTCACACGATGTCTGTGCTACAAGCATATCAAGCCGACCTGCTGAAAGAGCTAGATGAGGGCGAGCAAATCAGTTCGAGTGATATCGGAGAGCTGAGGAGAACCGCTGATTTAGCTCTCCGTGCCACCAAGGAGACCGCCCGTGCCATTGGGCGGTCCATGGCAGCGCTGGTGGCAGCGGAGAGGCACTTATGGTCCAACATGAAAGAGAAGGACAGAGTCTTCCTGATGGATGCCCCGCTTGCGCCTTCTGGGCTGTTCGGCGACACCGTTGACTCGGTCGTCGACAGGTACCAGGAGGCACGTAAACAGGCGGCAGCATTTCAGCGGTTTCTCCCTTGCCGCTCTATAGCTCTAGGAGCTGCTGGGCGGGAGCAGCCCCAACCGTGTACCAGCTCCTCATATAGGGAGATCCAAAGGCAGAGCGTTGCCTCTCGTGCTCCCCCGCAGTGGGACCGAGGGCGACAACGTGCTAAAAAATCGAGGCCTTCTGGGACGAAGCCCGACCTGAGGGCTCTCTGCAAACCTCCGTTTGAACCTATCTAG